>CAUYRB010007873.1:0-37865 GCA_963574695.1 Propithecus perrieri | reverse complement strand
TCTTCTTTCCTTCCTTCCTTTCTTTCTTTTACAAGGTCTCACTGTGTCACCTGGGCTAGAGTGCTGTGGCGTCATCATAGCTCACTGAAACCTCAAACTCCTAGGCTCAAGTGATCCTCCTGCCTCAGCCTCCGTAGTAGTTGGGACTACAGGCATGCACCACCACGCCTGGTTAATTTTTCTATTTTTTGAGATACAGGAAATAAGTAATTAAATTAACCTGAAATCCACAGTTTGAAAATGACTTTACAATCATTTCGGAAAAAAATTTCATTTTTCTTATTGTTCACAGAACCCTCATTCTCAGCACACTCCTTAAATGATAATTTATGCCAGGTCTCATTTAGTAAGACCCTTAGTTAAAAAAAAAAGAAAGAAAGAAAATGAAAATAAAGAAACATAAATGCAATATTAAATTTGCACAGATGCATTTCCAAAATCTCTGTATTCTCTGTGTGAATATACGCATTTATGAGGCACAGATAATGCGATCAGATCTTACTTTGGTGCATGCTATTTGAACTGTGTCTGTGATGCTTTGAGCCCCGTGCCGTGTGGTGAAGACCGCAAGGGCAAAGGGAGGGGAAGAGTAGGACGCCTCATCCCCCTGTGGAAATAAGGGGAGAGACTCCATCCCTGCCTGCACTTCCTTTTCCTAGAGCATTTACTTCAGAAAACTCTTAAGTCCTTTCTCTGTCTCTTTGAAGTGTGGGTCAACTTTTTAAAAAGGTAAATAGGCCTCTCTCAGCTTTATGACTCAGGAATGTCTTCCTCGGGGACCTGGGAACCATTTCTGTGAAATGTATCCTCAGGGAAGACAGCACCCACCTCCCGGGGCCCCTGGGATGGCAGGAGCCTAACTGGTGGGTGCTTTGCTCTAACACTACCTTCTAGAGACTAAGTTACCCAGGCCGACAGCTCTGCAGGTAGGAGGTGTGTGCTGCTATCCCAAGGCAACGTGCTAATAAGATTAGACTGTGTAGAATTTGGAATTAGTTGAACAATGAATTAATGAATAGGATATGTTAGAACAAGAGAAATTAATCAACCTGAAACTTAGTGTACATGTTACCTATTTCCTGGAGTTAGGGCCAGTCCAACCATGTAATGAGCAAGTTTTACAATTATGCTTTTCCTTTGCTTAGTTCATTTCACCTTAATAATAACTTTGTATGTTTCTTTTATTTAATGTCAATTTTACTGTGCTGGTTTCTATTTCTTTTTTTTCTTTTGAGTTTTGTACAACCTAAGTTTAAGACTCAGACTGGTAGCATCATATATTTCAAACAGAATAAATGTAGGTGAGGCTTTGAAAGATGTGTATCTGAACTTGGACTCTGTCCTTAAGCCAATTCCTGCTTTAACAATAAAATTTCCTTGGGCACTACTCGCTCATTCTGATGTTATCTTCCTTACCTCTAGCACTAAATTTAAACTGCCTCTTGCAGCTGGTGTTTTCTGTTCACGATATGATTTTTTTTGTAGTTAAAGATATCCATAGGCTGGGCGCGGTGGCCCACGCCTGTAATCCTAGCACTCTGGGAGGCCTAGGCGGGTGGATCGCTCAAGGTCAGGAGTTCGAGACCAGCCTGAGCAAGAGCGAGACCCCGTCTCTACTAAAAATAGAAAGAAATTATCTGGACAACTAAAATATATATATATATATATATACACACACACACATATATATATAGAAAAAATTAGCCAGGCATGGTGGCACATGCCTGTAGTCCCAGCTACTCGGGAGGCTGAGGCAGTAGGATCGCTTGAACCCAGGAGTTTGAGGCTGCTGTGAGCTAGGCTGAAGCCACAGCACTCTAGCCCAGGCAACAGAGTGAGACTCTGTCTCAAAAAAAAAAAAAAAAAAAAAAAAAGATATCCATAAAGTATGCCTATGTATATACTGTTGAATTCACTTCTGTGACATTTTTATAAATTCCAGAGTAGCGTACATCTTTTAAGTATTCATATTAATTTCATACATTAAAAATTAGATGAAGTGCCAACCAGAACAAGTATTTTCATATAAAACTAATTGTATATTTGTGTGTGTGTGTGTCTGTTTGTATGTATATATATGGCTTGAGCATATACATAGTTTGTAAATCTTGGGCTTACCAAACCTAATCGGAAATCTTGAGTCCTTCTGCCATAGACAGAAAGTGTATTCATCTGTTAGCTAATGATGCCAAACAATATTCCATGGCCTTGTATAAGCCTACCATGTTCCTGAGGTATATCTTGTTTTTTCTGAACATTTCATTTCTTATAAAATTCTAAGTCCTATATATACACTATAAATGTAGAAAAGTTGTAGTTCCCAAGTCAAATTGGGACACTGAGATAAACTCCTTAGGCTTCATTACCACCACCCCCCAGCACACTGTTTCAGCTGCTTATTTGACTCAACTGCGGGGAGGCTTGTTGCAGAGGACACCTACCCATATTCTGGTCTTTTCCTTTTCTGTGCTGACTGACATGTTTTGCAGGATACTAGAATGGTGTTTTCTTTATTGTTTATCAGTTCTTATGCACTCATAGTCCTGTACTGTTAATAGCACCGGAAAATTGTTTTCAGTAGAAATATTTATGGTAAAATAATTGCTCAGGAAATATGAAACAGGAACCACAGTCAGGATGAACTAAATTCAGGTAAATAACTTCAGGTATTATGACGAGCTAAGTGGATCAGCTTGCTATAATTAGATAATCTAAATGAAGCAATATGTGTACCATGTCCCTGTTAAATATTTAATAGGATATTTTGCTTCCATGGATTTTACTTTAAGGCTAACGGTCAATTAATTTTTCCTGTGGTTAATCTAGTAAGTAAATAAGAACTTTAATAAGTAGCCATTCCTGGGATGATTTTATCAGCTTCTGACTAATTCTTCCCATACATGTTCCTTTCATGCTGAATCAGTGTATTCGGGAGCTTTTGGCTCCTTCAACTTTTAATTACAGAAAGTCCCATCTTTGGACTCTGTTTAGGGTCTTGGTTCCATCTGCGTATGTGGCCTTTTTGCACATTTAAAGGTTAGGTAGAACTTCTGTAATATTTAGTTTGCTATTATTAATACTTCGTAAATATTTATAAGCTTTCCCCATTAAATCCATTCCTCTAAGAGGATGGATCTTGAGTCTGGACTGAAGGGTAAGGAGACCGTGCTGCTTCAGCCCGTGACAGAACTCCTGCTGCTATCTGGGGCAAGCGACTTAACCTCCTCCTGAGTTTCATTTGTAACATATGATGCTAGCACTTACCTGACCCCAAATCATGTTGAGTTCTGGAATACTGCATAAGTGCTAAATAGTTCTTTGTGTCTTCACTGAAGCTAGTTTTTCCTCATTAAACTAACATGATTTCTGGAAAGTCACAGTGCTTAAAATATAAGGCCTTTCCATTCTTTAATAGACATAGCTTAGCCCATACTAATGGTGCTTCAGCATACAGAGTTTGTTTTGTTCCAAAGCTCAGCTTATTAAAGGCAGGCTCGCAATCTATTTCATCATCCCTTGAATGAAGAGTCAACTACACGAACTGGAGTGTTCCCATCTATGATTTGAATGCTGTGATTGGAGAAGTGACTGCTTTTTAATCAATGTTCATGTGGTTATAACTTTCAGTTGGAGTAAACCCTAATTCAAACAGTAAAGACACAGTTCATGAAAACTAGTCAGAACTTGGAATAAATTACCTGTAGCTCTTGAATCTATAAGACAACATAGAATAGTATTGAGTTTTTGAAAGCCACATCGAATGAAATAAGTTTAGTAACAATTTCATCGCAAAGATCCCTGTTATAGCAATCTACTGGTATTGACGTTTTACCACCTTGAGTGAAGTATAGAAAATTTACTTCCATTTAGGTTCCTTTAACTTGTTCACTTTAAAAATATAATTATCTTAAATATTTCCTCTACGTACATTAAATACTATCATAGATGACATTATAATCTTTGCCTCAACCATCAAATACGATTTAAGAAACTTATGATTCAAGGCTATTCTATTTACTCCCACTTTTGCCCCATTTGGATGTGTTTCTTTCCTTTTTGAATTTCCAAGCCTTCTTCAGTTACCGTTTCCTTTCTGTTTAGAGGGTTTCCTTTTGCCATTCTCTAACGGTAGATTTTCTAGGAAAAAAAAAAATCCGGGAATGTCTTTTTTCCCCTGTGTTTTTGAAGTTTATTTTTGTTGGATATAGAATTTACAGTTGGCAGTTGTTTTCTTTTTTTTCAATACTTAAAAAATATTGTGCCACTTCCTTCTTGCCTCCAAAGTTTCAGGTGAGAAACTTGAATTGCTGTTCACCTGTAAGGGATGTGTCATTTCTCACTTGCTGCTTTCAAGATGTTTCTTTGCCTTTAGTTTCTAGAAGTTTAATGGTGACGTGTCTTGGCATAGATTACTTTGGATCTATTATATTTGGGATTTAATTCATCTTCTTGAATCGGTAGGTTTATATCTTTTGAAAAATTTGTAAATTTTTCAGTTATTATTTCTTCCAATAATTTTTTGGTTTTATTCTTTTCTCTCCTTCTGTCACTCAGATGATAAGAATATTAGCTCTTTTGGTATATTCCCACAGCTTCTGTTCATTTTTTTCAGTATATTTTCTTTGTTATTTAGATGGGGTGATTTGTCTTCAAGTTTGTGAGACCCTGTCTCTGCATGAAAATAGAAACATTGGCCAGGTGTGGTGGTACAGGTCTGCAGTCTCGGCTAAGCCATGTGGGAGGCTGGGGCAGGAGGATGCTTGAGCCTGGAAGTTTGAGGTTGCAGTGAGCTGTGATGGCCTCGCTGCACTCTAGTCTGAGTGATGGAGCAAGACTCTGTCTCAAAACAAAAAAAAAAAAACAAAATAACAAAACAACAACAAAACTTTGTCAGGTAATTCTAAGTTCTGACTCATCTTGTTATTAGCATGTGTCAATCGCCATGTCACAGCCAAGTTATTCTCGGGCTTCATGGTATAATGAGTGAGTTTTGAAATTCTATCCTAGATATTGTGGATATATGAGACTCTGGATCCTGCTTGTCTTAGTCAGTTCAAGATACTGAACGAAATGCCAGAGACTGTACAGCTTAAATAATAAACATTTATTTCTCAATGGTTCTGGAGGCTGGGAAATCTAAGACGAAGATGCTGGCAGATTTGGTACCTGGTGAGGGCCTTTTCCTGGCATGTAGTTGGCTATCTTGCTGTGTCTTCACACGGTGGAGGGAGATCATCTCTCTTACGTTTCTCCCAACAAGGGCACTAACCCATCGTGAGGGTTTCATCTTTATGACCTAATTATTTCCCAAAGGCCCCACCTCCAAATACCATCACACTGGGGAATGGCAATTCAACATATGAATTTTGAGGGGGACACAAACTTTCAGTCCATAGCACTACTTAACATTTTTTTTTGTTTTGTTTGTTTTGTTTTGCAAGCAGCTTCCTGGCTGAGATATAGTCGGGCCAGGTAGGCGGGCATTCAGCTCCCTCGGGGCCCTGCTGATCGGGTGCTAGAGGAAGAAGTGAAGCACTGATGAGTCCTGCCTTGCATGGCCTCATCAAGCCTTACTTATGCCAGGCTAAATAAGAGTTTTACATTTTGAAATTGAGTCTTGCAAATGTGCACTATATTTGAAGTGTTATTTCAGTGTCATTTTAGAAGCCAGGCATAAATATTACAAAAATTTGCAACAAAATAGGCATCACTGTTATTAACACAGTAATTTATTATAAATTAATTTTTTTATAAAGAGTTTTCCATTCTGTGCTGGAAATTTTGAAGCACAGAGCCTTGAAAACCTATTCATCATGAATTGACTTAATTAAGGAACTGAACTCCAAAAATGCAGGTCAGTCGATATGGTTCCATTAAACTACAATACCTTATATAATGTAATTATGCAACTCTCACTTTCATTTATTTTGTAGCTTTTCAGTTAACCTGAATTTATAAGTAGGTGCTTAGGAGATGTGAAACTAAGTTGCACCCTGAGGCTGAAAATAAAATTCGATATGTCACCCAGTATTTTCACTCACAAATGGATGTATCTCTCTTTGTAACTCACAAAATTTATAAAATATGTATATAATTAGAAAGTACTGAAAATAAACAAGACATGTTTGGATAATATTAAAGAGTATAACTTTCATAAGTGTTTAAAATGACCAAGTTATGTTGAAAGCCAACATAACTTTAAGACAATGAGTCTACTTGACCTAGTATGGACATTATTAAAACCAGAGTGAAACATGACTTATTCTCTAACATCTGTAACTCCTGATGAAAGCAGATCTTTAAAAAAGTGAATATATTTAAGCTGTTGGAGCTGAAGGAAACGTTTTATAAATTCTCCTAGTGTTTTCTTTCCAAAATTAACACTGGAACCTATGTCTTCCTATGCTATGAGTTTGTCTTCATAAAGCAGGAAAGTGACAACGAGAATGTGGTAATTACCCCTTTTTTTGCTACTCTTCTGCATTTTAAAACCAGAGAAAATCTAAAAATAATGACCAGAGTGATTCTTCAGCTTCAGAAAAAAGTGAGGATTGTAAGAAAGTCCCTTCTTTTATGCCAGAGATTGTTTGAATAATCTTGAAATCTTGACATAACTATTTAATAGGCACTGAGACCAATAGAATATCTGTTCTGTTTCATGGGAAGATGCTAAACAGGGACCTAACAACAGACCTGACACTCCAAGCCACACAGAGTGGATGAATCATGAAAGACGGTGCTGGGTATGGCAGAATCAGTGATGCATTAGAGAATTTTTCAAACTTTGTTGTGTATCCAAATCAGCAAAAGAGCTATAGACCTACTCAAGGCCCACAGGGGTGGGGTCTGACAGCTGTGTTTTAATAAAATTATCAGATAATTTTGATGCACAAATAATTTGCCTTATTTTATAAGAACATAGTAAGCATATATTTAATATTATTAATCAGCGAGTGGAGTCACTATACAGTTTTAGGAGCTGTGGTAAAAACTTATAATCAAACCTTTGCTATTCGCGAATTTATTCTTCGTTGAATTTAATAATTCAACTTATTCATTTACTGCCACATTTCAGGCTTAGGCTTCTGTAGTTTCTACTATAACGCCTTCTTAAAAGGATCAACCTGTAAATGAATTCGCAGCCTCAACAAATTGCTCAGGAGTCATCAGATATAGGATCCTGCCGGGGAGAATTTGAGGATAGTGATTCAAGGGTGCCTTGTTTTTCAGTTTAGATATTACCTTTTAGGAGGCCATTGTGATTCTCATTATATTTTCAAACTATAGTTCAAATTAAGAACCAATTGTATTGTACATGCTTTGAGAATTATTTTTAATGTTTAAATAACCACAGAATGAATACACTGGATGGAATCACATCATCCAAATCTACTGTTACTCGTGAGGGAACCGAAAGCCAGATAGGTTATTTTCCCAAGGTCCTACAGCCAGCAGTGGCAGAGGTGGAATTTATACCTCAGTCTCTTTCCTGAGAGTTCAGCAGATTGCTTCTACATTATTATCATTTTTATTAACTTTATTATTTTAAATATTTCTATATTATCAAGGACAACTAAAATTTATTAATAAAATTCAAAAAGAAAATATAACTTAATCCAATCCAAAAGATATAATCTTCAGTCAGTTTCTCAGAAATTCACTGATTTTATAAAATATTGTATTCCTATAGTAAAAGCTATACACCTTATGTAAAATTTTCTAGGTCAAAGAACATACTGGAAGTGGGTAGAATAATAGTTGTTTAAGAGGGAATTAGAAGTATAGAACATTTACATTACAAATGTTTCCTTGATTATAAGTTTTTACCACAGCTCCTAAAACTGTATAGTGACTCCACTCCCTGATTAATAATATTAAGTATATGCTTACTATGTTCTTATAAAATAAGGCAAATTTTCCTAGTAGAGATAAAAAGTCATATTCTAAAAAATGCAGGTATGATGAAAGAGAGAGAGGTCTACAGAAATTGAACACCAATTGAATTGAATTGAACACCAATTCACATTTCTGTTCTATTTCTATTCTATTTTGATTTCTTTGTTATACATACAAAATTACACAAATAGTATAGTTCAATTATCTTTTAGATATTTTATGCAATTATTAGAAATTTGTTAGGTGCCCATAATGTGTTAAAATATGGCATAGTCACCTGTATGAGGCCAATTTAAAAAGAGTATGTCATCATGACATTTTGAATTAGAAGCAGAACTTTCTTTAATTTTTTTTTCCTTTAGATTTGAAACTCCAACCTTGCTACTCAAAATATGGCTTGCAGAGGAGCAACCTGGACATCACATGGGAGCTGTTTATAAATGCAGACTCGGGTCCTGGTTCAGATCTGCCGAATCAGAACATGAGCTTTAATCAGGCCCCCCGGTGATTAGTCTGCACATTCATGTTTGAAAAGCAAAGTATTGAAGGTATTTCCCACCATCCCTCCTCCACCTTTAGAATCTGAAGCTCCACTTTTCTGTCCAGCAGGAACTGAATAAGATACAGAGTGCTGGACAAGGCACACGGGACACCATGTCCTCTGGGGGACAAGGGGACAAGGAGCCTGGGGTTACAAGGCCTAAAAGATGGAGAAGAGGGACAGACAGCAGGAGAGAGGACTTGGTGGCCAGAGCTAAGTGTGTCACCATATGTAGTGAACTAGAAAGTCTGTTGTCAGCCAGCTAGGAGCAAGACAGTTCTGGATAGATGGTGCTTCCCCTCTGACAACAGGAGGGCAGAGCTGGAGGATCCCCTTCCCGTGTTTACACACTCCCCTCCCAGCACCCACCCTGCCTCTTGACCAAGGGTACCTGCAGCTTTTCCCTGAGTCTCTTTCTTCTTGCCTCTTCATAGTTTTGTCCTCTCATCTTTTGCTTATATGTTAGCTGCTTAATTTGTCATGCTGTGAAAACCCTCTGGGCCTCTGCTTTCGTTACTCTCCTTCCCTTTACCTGGGTTTGCTAAGAGGCCTCTGAATTCCACATCCGGGCACTGTCCTCACTCGCTGCTGCTCGGATCCTGGGCCCTTCCATGCGGAGCTGGGCGATGGTGTGTGGGGAGAACGCTGAGCAAAGAGTTGCTGATTATCCCAACGTCATTTTGTCAGGAGAAAATGTCATTTAGAGTATGAGACAAACTTGGGTTTGTATCCTAACCCTGTTGATCAAAGTCTTGGGTATTCTGTTTATTTTTTTCTCAGTTTTTACTTCTACATAGCAAGGCTGACGATACCTTCGTGGTGGAATATTATATAGTTTAAAAAGGTAATATAGTACAAGGGCTTTGCATAGTGCCTCACAAAAATAAGGCAGTCAATTCATTTTGTTTTTGCTGCCTATTTCTTTCGTACCAACAGTACCATGTTGTTATATATACAAAGTATAGGGCTTGGTTTTGAGGGATAAAAGATAATTTAAGCATTTTCCTGCTTAAAGAGCCATGCTAGAATATATGTAGAGATTAAAAAAATACAGAGAGACCTGAACTCCGAGAAGAATTTTGAAGGCGGGAAGAGATTTTGAGGTGATCTGAACAGTAAATTGAATCTTAGAAGGAGAGTATTTGTCAGGAAAATTGAGGTTGGAGTGGAAAGGTGTGAGGAAACAAGGCTTTCTTCTGACAGTCTGCATTTTAATTGAAAACTCATTGACAAAATGTTATCAATATCCTTAAGATAGATTCTAAAATTAATCTAATAATCGCATTTTTGGCAATACTTCCATGAAGCTTTATAAATAGGGGATATTCCGTGTTGAAGTGCATGGCAGAACCCACTGTCTATTCAGCTACACTTGCTGATAAGCCCCTCTGAGAAGGGGTCACGGCCTATGTCAGAATGTTTTTTTAAAGGTCAGGTAAGGTTGTGAATAATCGCTAGCCATTGTCACATCTGTCACATTTTTCTTGGTTCAAGTTGGTACGAAGTAAGTGTGGGAAATACTGGTTATCAGTTATCAGTTCAGGAAAAGAATTTATAACTCATGCAAAGGAAATCTTGGTTGTACAATATAATCACTCTTCCAAGTAACAGTAGTTTTTTCTTTGGAGACAGAATCTTTTGCTGACATAGGAACTGATATCGTTTAGTTTTTGGCGACTTTCTTTAGCCAAAGTTCCAAGGTAGTATCTTTTTAGACTTTTTAAATTGTTCTTTATGTTAATGGTAGCAACCAGTCGAAACTCTCAATTTATTAATTACATATGAGTTAGTAGGAAACAAAAATGTCTTGCTAAACGATCTGAGTTTTAATAACCCAAGACACTGGAATTTTATGGAATTTTGGAATTTTAATTTTTTTTTTTTGGCAATTTACCAGATTCTAAGCCAAAGAAAGGGAATAAAAATCATTATGTGTATATTTGATATTCTTTACATAGTATATTTAACATTCTCTTAAATATTATATATAAAACATTCTGATGTCTAGCAAGTCTGAAATTAAAAGCAAAATAGGAAGTTAGATAAATGCCTAAAAGTTGAACATAGTTCTTATAAATATATGTTTAAAATCATGATATTTCAAAGCAAAAATACATGATGCACATTTTAAAATATAAAAACCATATATTGAAAAATAATGAATTACTTGAAGATAGGGAGGTGGGATAGATAGAAAATTATCCTAAGTTTAGAAGGACAGGGTCTTAGTGTAAATGTCTGTACCTTACATCTCTACGAAACAAGGTTTTGAAGTGGTTGTGAAACATGGCTTTGCCAGGGATTCTTAAAATATTTGATTTTACTAAACAAAAAGTGCTCCTAACTAGGTTAAATAATTATATAAAGAAAACAATACTCACTTTCAAATGTATTACAGTATATACCAAATTTTAAAACATTGGAGACATCACACGTTAACCTGTGCTGTTATATGTTATCTTGTTTTTAAGG
Source organism: Propithecus perrieri (assembly GCA_963574695.1). Classification (NCBI taxonomy): domain Eukaryota; kingdom Metazoa; phylum Chordata; class Mammalia; order Primates; family Indriidae; genus Propithecus; species Propithecus perrieri. The sequence goes on along the minus strand of CAUYRB010007873.1, from coordinate 26,956 downwards.
CTACTGTCTTCAGCAATCTCCCGTTCTCCATGCCTGTCATTTCTAACTTGCAGCATTATTTTCCACACTGAATCTATTTATTCTTTTGTCCCTCTTTGTAATCTTCCTCACAGCAGCTGACCTTGCCTTCTCCTTCATGGAGAAAGTAAAGCCCAGTATACCTCCACCGACAATTTCCCATATCTGCATCTAGCTTTTTATTACATCTGCATCCATAATCCTCCTACCACTTAAAGGCAATCCACCCCACACGCGCTGAGACACATCTCCTCTTGCTTTATCTGGGATCTTGATCTGTTTTTTATCCCTCACTGTCTTCAACTTTGCCTTCTCCGCTAGGTCTCTCCCAATAGCATTTTAGGCTCCTCAACTCTCTACAATCTGTGAAACAAGGAATCAAAACCTCCCTTGACCCTGCATTCTCCTCTAGTTATTATTTTCACACTTTCTGTTCTACAGAGAACATCTCAAATACACTGTTCACTGCTTTTCTCACTTTCTTCTTAGAATTCAACCCATCACGACATGGCTTCTATCTTCACCACTTGGCTGAAAATGCATCAGCCAACATGGGCACGTTTCAGGGTTCATGCATTTAGTGCCCTGCAAGCAGTTTATTATTAGTGAGCATTCTTCTGAAACAGTTTTCTTCTCTTGACTTCTGTGACTTCTCATGCTTTTACTTTTTTTCTTATCCCTGTTGCTATTCCTTTCCTTTGCCTGGTTCTTGTGCATTACAACCACCCCCAAGGGTCGGTTTTGTCTCAAAAGCTCCCCTGTCAAGGTCATCTCTTGCACCACACATGCTCTCAGTATAATCTCATCCGTTCTCAGGGCTTTGATAAGCAACCGTATGTTAACTACACTCCCATTGTCATGTCCCATGCATTCCTCCGTTGTGATCAGTGTCTCTTGTAGGAGACTGTCTACCGAACTACTTAAAATGAATGTTTTTCATTGACTGATATTAATAATTCATTGATTTAAGCTACACACACACACACACACACACACACACATACAAAATGGAGAAAAATTCTCCCCAAACTATTTTCACTAACTATCCATAATCTCAGAAATGGCATAATTACTTGCTCAATATCTTAGCTGAAAACCCAAGAGTCTCTGATTCCTCTCTATTCATCATTTAGCCCAATCAATCACCAAATCCTGTCCATTCTACCTCCAAAATATTACTAGAATCTCTTCATTTTCTCCAGCCCCACTGCTCCTGCTAGTCTAGGATATTCTCATTTCTTTCCTTAATTACTGCAGTAGGCTGTGAATTGGTCATTCTGCTTCCACTTTCTGCCCTTTGAAAGCAAATCATCATGCTACCACCAAACCATTCTACTGTTTGTAAAATCTGATGTCCTATAAGATAAAAATTTTAAATCCTTACTACAGGTTATAAGCTTATCATTTTTTACCGTAACGATACTGAAAACTACGTTGTATTCCTATTCTGGGCAATCTCTTGACTCAAACAGGACAGACCTTCACATAAGCGCTCCCTTTGCCTGGAATGTCTCCCATCCCATGTGCCTTGGACTGGATTACTCCTTCAAGTGTGGAATGTGGCAGCGTCTGTGTCACCGCCTTTTTGTCACTGTTACCACACAGATTAGATTTCTTCATACTTGAAACAAAAATCTCTTACTACTACCCTTTCAAGTGTATTGATAAATTAATTGAAAACTATCTTCAAATTGTCAGCATTTTTAAAATAAAAAAAGTGACATTTCAGACTGTCATATCTATCAGGATTCAGACCTTATTCTGTGTGACTGCAGCCAAAATAAAATACAGAGATAAAGTGGATTCTGATATTGACAGAAGTCCAAGTTATCATCTATAATCTCTGCTTCCAAAATTTTTTCCTTCCAAAAAATCTCACTGGTATTATTGATTGCCTTTATAAGTTGATATTACAAATGTGCACTGAGATATAATACTTATAAAAGGAAACATCACTTTAATGGATTTTATATATTGAGACTCCACCGAAAATTCATTTGATAGAAGCATTTTGCTAATTAAGAGAAAAAAATAGTTTGTTATTAACCTAACCCAAGCTGTGCAAGGTGCTAGCTAGAAGTTAACTTCATGAGTGAATAGACCATCTCTGTATTTTCTCATTGTTATAACCCTAGAGATTAGCGCAACAGCTGGCATGTTAGAACCCCTCAATGGAGACGTGTGGAATAAACGAATGAATGAAATTTCAGCCTCACATCATAAAATACATCCTGCTTCTTCAAGTTTCAGTAAGAATGCTCTAACATTGAACCACTTACTCTAGTCTATAGAAACTCTTCTTTCATTTTGCATATCCTTTCAGAGGAACACCAATGCCATCATCATCTTGGCTCTGTAACCACTTTTGATACTGGTACAAATGTTGACATAAAACTTTTTCCTTGATGCTTTTAAGGCAGTTGAAATAAAAATGGAATTTTTAAAAAGGTCCTTAAAGTAGGGAATATCAAAAGAAAAGTAAATTCAATGCTTACAAGACAAGCCTTATTTTTGCAGCCTATGTTATCTCTTAGTCTATAGAAACTGTCTTTGTCCCCACTGCTTATATGTTTATGTTTAGAGATCAACCATCCTGATACTACTCAAGAGAGCAGGCAGAGGTGCTTCCTTTGTAGTCCAGAGTTGCTACTTCTAGTCTCAGAAAACTTTGTTACTCCAGTTGTTGAAACCAGAGAGAACTTGGATGGGCAACGCTACATAGTCCCTATTATTCCAAGAGATTTATCTTTTAGAAAATACAACTGGTCATCAAAATGTAATTATTTTCATTTTTCTATGTTAGTATTTACCTCCCCTCTTTTTGTTTTTAGCCCATTAAATAAATCACCAAAAACTATGCAAGAAAAAATGGAAGGGCAGATTATGGATAATTCATGAAATCTATTTGTATAGCCTAAATTGAAGGCAATCAGGCTTTTAGTTATTTAATTAATTATAATTAAATGATAATTTTTATTAAATAATAATAATTTGATTAATAGTGCAAGAGCACCAGACTAGAAATTAGGAGATATGGGTTAGATTTTGTCCATGCTAGTGTTAATATTTTATTGCTTTTGTTTTTTCACATGGGAAATACAATAACAGCAATTGAGTTAATTTCACAAGGGAGTATTTTTTCTTTTCTTTTCTTTTTTTTTTCTTTTTTTACAACATAAAGTTCTAGCTACATGGGGCCAAGGACTACCCCATGTTGTTCACTGATGTATCCCTAGCCCTCATCCCTCTCATCTCAGTGCTTGGCATGTGGGAGAAACATGTGCTCCATCAATATTTACGAAAGAATAAATGAATGGATGAGCTATCAAAGTTCTTCGAAGGCACTCTTCAAGCATCTTACTAACTGTGCTGTACAATCTGCCTCTTTCAGAAAACATGCATGGGTAAATTTTGTAAGTTTCACCAAAGACTTTCAACTGTCGGGCCTGGTATAGATTCTGAGGTTTGCTTCTCTGAACTTTAGTTTTCTCACTATTAAAATGACTAATAATGGTATAACAAAGAGTATTCTTATTATAATTAAGTGAGACAATGTACCTGAATATCTCATTGTAACCTAGAAGATGTTGTTATTTTTGTGGTTATTATATAACACGAGATCTCGGAAGTGAGATAGAGTAGAATGAATAGAATAAACACCTGAATCTGGTGCCACATCGGTTAATAATTGTTATGGGCAATTCATTAAGCTCTTCAAGTCTCCAAAAATTAATATATAATATGAAGAGTTTGAAATAGACAATCTATAGGATACTCTGAGATACTTTAAGACTTTAAAATGCAGCAAATTTCTTCCATTAATTTAATATCACATTAGATAAAAATATCACATATTCTTCATAAACCATTTTTCACATATGAATTCTCCTTTCTCATTATTTTGCTTTTTCCAGACTTAGGCATAGGCAGGAGCTTATAATGTTTTTTTCCTATTCATTACGCCCCTACACTGCAATCTTACAACCAACTACATATGTAAACACAAAAGACTTTAGTTCAAATTTCAAATTATTTCATTTTTAGTTCAACTCAAATAGGCTCTTTCTGATGCTGCTTCAGTCTCTCTCAGTGGGAAACCATGGAGTTTATATATTATTCATCCACTTAAAAACCCTGAGGCAAGACCCCTGTGGAGAGTGTTCAGTAATTGGTCTCTAGATGCTGCTGATACGAAGTACTCTAAAAGTCCTTAAACATCCCAAGAATGCAATTCCATCTGTTTTAACTAGTTGCATATATTGGAAGCATTAGCAGACTGCTTACCCACATTTTTACTCCTTTCCTCCGGTATCTAATTATTTTGTATCTAATATGCAACATGGTAAAATATATGTAAATGAATAGAATAACGTCTTGCAAAAGTGGTAATTACTATATTATTTAATGAAAGTACAGTGGAACCAAATGTTCCAACCACAAAATCAGCAGGTGGTAGCAATAAAATGGCCAGTGATTTTAATTCTCTACAAAACATATTCCTGGTTGACTAGCAAGTGCTTAGAGTATGTAGATGCAACTCTGCATTGAAATAGATATTCATGAGGTTTAGTTCCATATTATACATTTAGGGAAATAATGCTCTACTACAGCGAATAAGCAAACAAGTGCAAATTAATAGATAATGAAACTAGTACTAATTTGTCTTTAATTTTGCATAGTCATATATATTGCTCTGTATGTATATACACACACAATACATATTTATAACTATGCAGGTATATGTATCTCTGTCATCTATGTGTGTGTCCATTATGTATATACTACACATAACACACATATTTATTTATATGTGTGCATAAGTCAATTTCAAGTAAATTTAAATTTCCTTCTCCGAAATTCTCAAGTCTATGTTTTCTTCAAAAATTTATTTATATTTACTCTCTGTTTAGGTATATGCTGATGTTTTTTGTTTTTATGTGTGTGTATGTATGTGTGTGTGTGTGTGTGTATGTGTGTGTTTATGACTCAGTGGTAATTTCAGTTGTTTTGGGAGCTGTACTATTGAGGTGGGACAACTGGATGATGTTTTGCTCTGAATGAATTTCCAGGTCTCTACAACACTGCCATTAAGATTATTAATTAGAGCAGGATAGAAAGTATCCTAGAGAGTTGACAGATGAAGAAAGTATTGTGTGTAATAAGTGATGCTTGAGCATAAATATGAAATGGAAAAGTTACATATATTACTTCATATCTTATTTTCAAGCGCTTCACAAGAATTTGCATTTCTGTTGTCTTGAGTAGAGAGATGGAAGGATAGAGCATTATTCAGAGGAGCCAGTCTTGCTAGATTGTGTCTTAAACTTACAGTCTTGTGAAGAATGCTGCCTCTTCCTCTCCATCCACAGAGCTATACCCACCTCCCCCAGGACTGCCTTCACAATTCACTATGGTGGTGGTTCTAAAAGCTGTCTGTAAATTCTTTGACATTCCTCCTATCAAATGGTGGGGGTCTATGTCCCTTCTTCTTGAATTGAATTCAGGTCAACTTGTGACTGCTCCAAGCAATAGAGTACAATAACGTAATGCTACTTAACTCCAGTGGCCAATAAAATGAAAGCCATGCATCTTCTTCCTAGTTTCCTTGGGTCACTTGCCTTTGGATTCCTCAGCTTCCAGGTGAGATATCTGATTGCCCTGAGCTTGCCATGCCATGAAGTGAGGTCACAGGGATAAGCCACACTTACACACTCCACCTAACAGCCAGCAACTCCCCCCAGACGCAGGAGTAAAGGTGCCTGCAGATGAATTCATCATCACCCAGTTATCTACTCACCCCTACGCACCAGCTTCCCAGACGGACCCCGAACATCCCGTAGCAGAGAAAAGCCCCGGCTACATTCCTTATCCACAAATTCCATGAGCATAACAAAATAAGTTTTTAGGAGGCTGTAGTAGTCAGATACACATTAGTCTTTGTTTTAATGGAGGTTATCTTTTCTAAGTCTGTGACAAGGTACAATGAGTTTATTTGATAAGACAATTCCTGAAATGTGCTACGAGGTAGGTACGTTGCGGAGACTCCTAGGCCCTCCGTGATTTCGCTCTATGGCTCCCCTTTTAGTCTTAGGTTTCCAATGTGCATTTTCATCACAACTTGAGGATATAATAATAGTTCGCATCATTATTCAAAATAATAACTAAGGATTAGAAACTGGGAATAAACACAGGGAAAATGCCTATAAATGGCAGCCTTATTCTATTTGTTCTCTGTTATATTTTTTGAATAATTCTATGTTAGTTGCATTTAATTCTCCTAAACCTTAGGATGAAGAAATTATAATCATGTAGAACTGAGATACAAACACCTTCCAGCTAACGGTAGCCTTACAGATTTTTATTTGCACATGCAGTCCTCTGTTTCAATTTCATAATATACATTTCACACTAAGCTGATTCCTTACATATTGGGAAATGAATTGTCACAAAGTGCATCATCAAATTTAAAAAAATCACTACTGAAGATCTTTGCTTTTATCTTATTATACCTTCTTTTGTATTTATTCTTCTTTTTCTATTATACTTTAATCATTCTATCTACTCCTGAACTCTTATTTGAAATTTTATTACTTATCCTAGATTTAGCTTCTTAGGTTTGTAATTAGACTTTGCTCCTCAATATGGGGTCCCAGCCTTGCATTAAGTTAGAATTGTTTAGATAGCATTATACAAATTTTATAATTAATTATTTACAGAAATGGATGATTTGTGTAGTTTGTCAATCTCAAGAAAAACTTGTATTTAAATATTGATTTTGACAGCTTGAAACAAATCTTTCTCTGTATTGGGATATTCTACTTATTCATGAGCATCTTGAATTTACTTAAAGAAACTTACATCTACTTTGCTAAATGTGCAAATGGTTTTGAGAGGAAAATTTGGGGCATATGTGTTTTATGCATAAGAACATTTCAGCAGGTCCTAAACAGGAAAGCAGAAGGCTACTATTAAAAGACAGATTGTGCATGACAGAGGGAATATGGGTAGAATACTTAAGCTGTTTTAAATACAAAATCAGTCTAGCAGACAACAAAAGATATGCATGTTTGTCTATAAGATCATCATAATAGAGATCTAGGCTGAAACTGAAGGCAATCTAATGTGTCTGTAGAGTGACAGGGTCTAAGGAGACTGACATTTATGGACATTTCTAATGCTCCATCCTATCCTTCCACTCAAGACAACAAAATTGGAAGTGGTTTTTAAAGAACTTGAAAATATTATATTAAGTCATTAAATATGAAATGTCGGATTTCAAATCAAAAGTGTAATTTACTGTATCTCAAACAAGAAGCCATACAATTAATCAAAGTATGTGCCTAAACTATTGACACAGTTCTGCCATCTTAATGGTAGCTTGTTTATGCCAGCAGCAAAGAAGCCTGGAGAACAAGTGGCAATGAAATCACAAAAGGCGTTTTCCATGGCCTGTTGAGAATTGAATATTTTTCCTTGCAACAAGTGGTCCAAAACCTGGAAGGAGTGGTGGTCAGTCGGTGCAAGGTCTGGTAAATATGGTAGATGACAGAGAGTTTCCAAGTCCAGCATTTGTAGTCTGAGCAGTGTTGTTTGTGCGACACGTGGTCGAGTGTTGTCTTGCAAGAGGATTGGCCTGTCTCTATTGAACAATCTCAGCTGCTTAATCACAAGCATCCTCATCATTTCATCCAGTTGGTTGCAGTAGACATCCGCTGTAATCGACTGACCAGTTTCATGAAGCTGTAGTGAATAATAAGCGCTGGACCACCAAACATACATCATTAGCTTTTTTGATGAAAATTTGGTTTTGGACTGTGTTTCGCTGTTTCATTTTTTATTCAACCATTGTGCCAAATGCTTCCTATTGTTAAAAAGAACCCATTTTTCATCACATGTAACAATATGGTGTAGAAATGATTCACCTTATGCTTTCTTATGACACAACAGCAAAGGAAGGAAAGCTTCGAGACAAGTTCTCTTCTGATGCTCGTTTAGTTCACGTGGAACACATCTATCCAGCTTCTTTACCTTGCTGATTTGTTTCAAATGGTCCAATATTGTTGGACTAGTAATGTCAAACCTTGCTGCTAATTCACGTGTAGATTGAGATGGATTCGCTTCCACTACAGCTTCCAGCTCATCACCAGACCAACATGAAGTTGGTCTCAGGTCGCCCACATGGCTCATTTTCAAGATTAAAATCACCAAAATGAAACTTCTTAAATCAATGACTTATTGTGCATTCGTTAGCCACATGCCTCCCAAACACTTCACTGATATTTCGAACTATCTGCAGTGCATTTGTTCTACCTCAGAATTCATGTTCGAAAATCACACGAACTTTTGACTTATCCATGGTTTCACAAAAATTGCTCTAAAAGTTTTTTGAAAGATAATCACAAGGCAAACTGTGTGCATTTGAAAGAATGAGGATGTACCTTCACAATAAAAATAAAACAAGAAGTGTCAAAATGAAATGTCAGAGATATCAACTGCCAAACTTAGTATTTAAGGAAATCGGACATTTCATACTTATCTAATACCAGGTGGAATGATATATGTATTTTTTTCATTTAATATTTATACCCAAGCATATTTTATCCAACAGTTTCCACATATCTCATCTCTCTAGGAAGCTTAATGAATCTTTATTCCCTATAAACCAAAGTGAAACACACAGATTAAAAAAATTAAAATATTTCAGTTCTACTACTAGATCGAACTCTCCAGAACACATATCATCTCTTCATGATTGTACCCTGAATAGCTAAGATGCTTCCCAGCACTTAGTAATTGCTGCAAAACATTTGTTTAAAAACTGAAATAAACCTTAATCAATGGTAAATATAAGATAGAGGCATTGCTGAACCATCCATAGGTGGGTTTCCATGCTGTTCAGTTAGGAACTATCCTGTTGTTGCAAAGCAGACCTGCTGAAACAGAGCTTCAGTGAACACTCCTTTACTGTTTAAATACATTCCTTTAACAATATAAAAACATATAGAAACAATTGTGACCTGAATGTAAATTACAATATATATGGTTTTAAGATGTAAAAGAAACTAAATGCTAATATTGAATAGTGGCCTGGGACATACTCATTTTGCCAGTTCTCTTTTTTATTTGGAACATATCTTACCCTGAATGTCAATTCATTTATAGTAGGGGGTAACTTATATTTTTTTTGTGGCTAATTTTCACAGATATAGCAGACACTTAGTAAATATTTGATTAATTAAAAACTACTTTGTGATTGAGTAATAATTTATAGGGTAAATCTCTGACTAGATCAGTAGCTACCTAACTTTCTTGATCAAAAATACATGTTACATTGTGACCCAGCACATATATATATATATATATATATGTATATACACACACATATATATTTGTAAAACACACAGAAAATGGATGTTTTATAAAACAATACTTAGCAACATTATGTGAGATAGTCCCTGGTATTTTTTTATTCTACCCCATTCTATCCTTTTATGTCATTTTCAAAATGCTGCTCACATATCCCAAAGTTGAACTATCTTTCATTTGTCTCTTTCAAGACTTACAATTTGAAAAATACTGCTCTAGATGGTATAAAAATACCAATTGTAGAACAGAGCGAACATGAAGTATAGGTTACCTTAAAAAAAGCGGGGGTGGCAGGAGACAGGTGGTAGGGACAGTGTAACAACCTGAAGCCACCTTCATTGTTTTAAGTAGAACAAATTAAGATGCTGTTTCCTATTTGCACATGCTCCATAATGTTTTTGTTACTACCAGGACAATCATTTGGCACACTCTATCTTTTTAAGTAAAAATGCCAATGAAATAAAATCAATTCCATATTTCTTTCCCAATTATACCATTTTCATATTAAAAATGCAGATCGTTTTTAAAATACCACTGATTTTAAAGATGAATTTATTAACAAAATAAAAGCCTTTAAAACTATGTATATATATCTCTTGCGATTTTTTTATATGACACAAGTTGTAAAAGCAATACTTTTCCTCCAAACCCAGATTATATTAAGTTCTATTTCTAATTCTGTCACTAACTAAAAATGTCTTAAGAGGAAAACTTTGTGCCTCTCTTTTCTTTCTAAACTGAGAATAATAATTCCTACTATTTTTATAAGGAAATAATATATTTAATCACTAATAACTATTTAGAGAAAGCTTTACTAGAAATGTCTGCTTTTTTATATGGTATGCTTAATAAGGTGCTATTGCTATTGATGTTTCAACTACCCATTCCAAGCGAGGTAAAATCTATTCTGAGTCACCTTGTCATCAGTGTCAATTATTCAGCGATCTGGGGAAAAATCATTAAATAATAATCAACAGCGCCGCCAGTGTTTCCAGCCAGCACTTTTAGTCAATAGCACATCATTAATTATTCCCTAAATACGCTTCCTGTTACACTGATACTTTTACTATAATATCAAACAGGTGCTATCTATCTCAGGAAAAGAGATCACGACCAAAAAAAAAAAAAACCAATAAGGCATTTTCCTAAAATCTAGGCGCATTATTTTTATCACAATAAATGGTCAATATTTGTAGATCTAAGGTACAGGTATTACAAGTATTTCTAATCTTGTGCACGGTTATCTAAGATCTTCCACACAGTATGTTGCAAATCAGCCACAGCTGTTTGTTAGGCTAAGCGGTATGAAAAAGGAATTTGTTATGAAACAAAGAGCATGTTCTCCCTATTCTATACTCTACATGAGTATATCTTCTCAGAGCTATCCTTGAAATAATTTTCACATGTCTCATTTTTCCTCAGAGATAACCTCCATACCCAGGGATTTCTCTTTTCCTGCTGTGAAGACACACACAAAACGTATTATCTTTGCTAAGTTCTAAACTCATATTCCTTGTTGTCCCTTAAAGATGTCCAGTTGGAGATTCTGCTGCCCCTGACATTATTTATACATTCATAGTCCAATCTATTTCCATCCATTTTGCTAGTCTCAAAAGATTCTTTTCTTCTAACTCTCAATTTCATTCAGTGTTTCTCAACGTTTTTGAGTCGACAGTGTTGGCTGTGGTCATCTCACTTCTTTTTGACTTATTCTCTTATTTCTTCACATAACAGTTGTTTCTCACATCTTTCCTTTCCTTTTCAGTCACTGCACTCATCCCCTTGAAACCTCAACGCACTTCAACAATTACACTCTTCTCGCAGCCCTTCTCTCAGCCTTCTATTATTTTTCAGTTGTAATCAGTCTAGATGCTGCTGCTAAAAGGGTCTTTCTATCAAGGAAGTACAAACCATGCTGCTGAAAACACTGTGAATGGTTATTCACAGTCTACTGAATCACAAAGGCCATACAAAGACCCATTTGTGGGGGGCTCCTTATATACCTGCCCGGTTTCCTTCCCATTATTCTTCCAATATATTCCTGTCAGACAACTCACCAGTCTCCTATTGCCAACCTTTCACCCTTCCTGACTCTCTTCATAACGTTCTCTTTTCTTGACAATCCCACCCCATTCACAAATTCTACTCCTTCAAAGATTCGTCTCAGATGCCGTCTTTCTGTGAAGCCTCTCCTCATCCCTTTCCCTGATTTCTGCCTTTTTCTAACCCTTTATATTGGTTTGGGGGTATATACTTGAGGGAGTGCTCTCAGAAGTTCACAAAACCCCAAATTCTAAAACAATATTTAGCAAGCAATCTTACACATAAAATTTAAAATTAAAATCAGAAAAGTGATTTTTGTGCATTACACATACATATGTAATATTTACAATTTTCCAATTACCCTCTGTTTTAAATGCTTTAGATTTGTTAACTGATTTAATCCTCATAACTATCCTATAAGATACTACTGACATTACCCTGATTTTACAAAGAAGTAAAGTTTTTAATAGAAATTGTAAATAAAAATGTAAATGATATCCTTAAACCTTTTGTAACAAAACTAATTTATTTGGTAAGTATTTACTGAGCACTTACTTTGTGCTGAGTATTTTGCAGACACTCAGGACACAGTAATGAGGAAGGTAAATAATATCCCTTGTGGAGCTTACACAGTGGGGAAGATGAATAATAACAGCATTGTCAAATGAAGAAGTATTTCCCAACACAATGTCAAACTGTCACATGATTTGGGATATTCAAATGATCAAAAACTAAAAAAATGTGCATCTTGATTGTCGAGGGTCTAGTATATGTAATTTGTGGTATTTTTATTTCCCTAGCAGTATAATTGCTTTTACTTGCTTTATTCTCCTGGCGGTAGATTGAGTACATTCATGACCTTGACCAACATCCTCCCCTTATCATGGCCCTTTGCAGTGTGACGTTGCAACCCCTCCCAGCAATCAGAGCAGCCCATTTCCCCATTCTTTGATCTGACTGAACTTCTGACTCGCTTTGACCAATAGAATGTGGTAAAAATGCCAATGTGCCAGTTCTGAGGTCGAAGCCCAAGAGGCATTGCATGCTTTAAACCTTTTTCATGCACCCTTCCTAGGCCCCCCTTCCGGAGAACAAGAGATCACATGGAGGAAAGCCTAGATGTTGAGCCAAAGTCAACCTAGACTACAGCGAGCCGCTCTCCCAAAACATGTGACGGAGGCAGCCAACTCAGCAAACTGCCTGCCTGACCCACTGCTGACCGCACACACATGAGCGAGCCCAGGAGAGACCAGAAATACTGTCCAGCTGACTAAAAGACTCCTGAACAGCAATTCGCCAGTAACACATGCTTATTGTCTTAACCCACTGGGTTTTGGCAAGATTTATTATACAGCAGCTGAGAACTGATGCTTTCTGCAAAATCACTGATGACTTTAGGAGAGTTTCTATTTCAGCCATCCCAACTTATCTGTGTAATCCCCAGCACATTGTCTTTTACATTATAGTTAAATAATAGCTCCATTGATTTCAGCTATTAAAGGATTTGCACATGGGTCTAATAAGATAAGAACAGTTTTTAAAAGAGCGATAGGTTTAAGTGTAATGAAATTAGAGTTTATATTAGTGAAAGAGGACACTGAGGAGGCCATGAGTGATGATTAAACAAGAACATGAGCAGTCCCCTGGCTAGAGTGGTCGCGGGTCGCAGAAACGAGTGTGTTGCTGAGAGTGCCTGTCTCCATGACACGCATCTCTGGTAAAAGAGGGAGGCAACCAACATTTGCTGGTTAAATGGTTTTATCTAACTCCATGAAGTTTACTATCTATTACAAAATCATGTGCTATTTATAAAAAGCATACAAGTACTTCATGACTCTATAAGAAGATTCAAACTTTTAGCTGTGTTTTGTTAAAGGGGGTCATTCAAATAAAAAGCTGTAGAAGTGAGAAAAGCTGAGTCTAAGAGCGTATGCCTCTTGTCTGCTGGCCTCCGCAGGTGAGCACACTCTGGCGCACGATCCGTGCCACTACCCACAGGTGGCCGCTTACCTCCAGGTCATTGTCTCCTGGGCTAATACCTGAAGCCACATAATTCAAAGGAATAAGAGGACAGAAGTTTGTTTTCACTAAGACCATGCATTCCTTCCTTTTCTTTACTGCATATTCTATTTCTACAATATACAATTGTAACAGAAAAAATCACTCCTGATTTGCTTACACCGGTGAAGAGTCAAATTTGTCCCTCCCTCTATATACATTTGACTTTTTAGAGAGAATCAGTTTATAACAAGTGTTCAAATTTAAATTAATAAAGGAACTATAACGGTCCACTTTCTTGTTTTGCTGTTAGATGAATAGCAAATCCAAGTGTGAGATTTGGCCTTCCCTGAGATCTGTTGCCATCTAAACTTTGATTTTCACTAATGGCTGACCGTGTTCTAAATGTATAGAGGATCCAAAATTCTAAATCTAGGGTAATATGAAATTCAACAAATTCCCATGCATTAACAGGTTACTAAGAAGACTATATAAATACATTCCTGTGTCTGACTTCAAAATGCAGAAAAAGCAAATTTTACATACCATAGTTTATAACCACCTGAAAAAATACCTGTCTAAGTGCCTTTTTGGATGTCTAAGACTGCACCTGTCAACTGAAATCCGAATGCTGCTTGTGCTGCCAAGTTTATCCCCAACTGAAATTGTTCTACCTGAGAAATTAAAACCCATGAGAACAAAAACTCGGGGAATCGTGGGATACTTCCAATTATCTGATCATACCTTAAATACTTTACCATGAATCGCAATATATAAAGCCAATGACACTTTTCTCACCGAAATATTCAAAGGAGAAAAAATATTACTGAAAAGTGGCCTGGCGGTCACTCTGGTTTCCCAAATAGAAACACTGTCTGAAAATACGTTAAGGACAAAGAAGCCATTCTGTAGGTGTGCAGGGAGATGTGACACATTCTTTCTATTAATAAATCACGACATTTCAACATTTTGATTTAACTGTTCCTCTTATTGCCCTTCACCAACTCTAGAATGAAGGAAATCAATAAATAAAATTACACTCGGCACCTCATACAATCTTTTACCAGTTGGGGGCACAGCTATCCAATTATGATTTCAGATTTGCTGAACATTTATTACCATTTTTCCAATTTATTCCGAGGAGTCTTTCGGAGGTTCATTTAGTAGAGGCAATAAGTAGTGCATTAATGTAAATCAGTATTGATTGTGCTCCCAGCTGCGGTCAGGAATCCAGTGTACAAAACAGCATAGCAGCCTTTTCATTTCTTACTTAGTAACAGACAAGTGACCTCAGAGAAAAACTTTCATCCATTTCAAGACAATCAAGGGAACAATGTAAACCGAGAACTATTTATGAAAAATTCCACAATTGTTGTATTTCTTTTTCAATAATTATTTTCATGTGCGTGCTATTTTTAAAAGTAGGCAGGCATAAACTTATGGAAATGCCAATATTGCTTAGAGGGTTCTTTTCTCTTTTATATGAACCAAAAAGAAAAAAAAGGCATCTTAATATCAGTACTAATGTCCGGTGACGGAGACATTACTTACTGTAGTTCCTTCATTCAACAAATACTTTCTGTGCAGTTAGTAGATGCCAGGCTCTGGGCATATGTTGGAATATCAATGGGAAAAATAGTCCGGGAACTTTGCCCTTGGAAAGCTTATGTTCTAGCGTAGAATGTAAGAGGAGAAAATAGAACTTAGTAAATAAATAGCATGCTACCTTACACTGTTATGGCAAAAAGGAAGCATGAAGCAGGAAACCCGGGGCGGAGGGCGGGAGGCAGAGACGGGTGGCCTTGCCGAGTCGGTGAGATCTAAGTGAGGTTTGAGGGTTGGGGGGTGAGCCCGGCAAACGTCCGCGGAGAAGCCAGAGAGCGCTGGGATGAGAGCAGGAGAGACGCGCGCAGGTGAGCGCGAGTGAGCACACGGCGGCTGGAGGAGAACGCGCTGGGGGAGCTCAGAGAACGGAGGGACCCGCAGCCGAGTCGAGGACTGTGGCTTCCGTGCAGTGCCACGCGGACAGCTGTCGCGGAGCCAGGTGCAGAGCAGCCGTGTCGTCTCAGGGACCGACCCTTGGGAAGGTCGCGGGCTGCTGCGCTGGCGAGACACGGGAACAGCGAGACGTGGTCCAGCGACTCTGGAGTTCAGAAGGAAAGTTGAGAACGGAGACACCGACTCGGGAGTCGCGGGCACATGGGTGAGATTAGGAACGACTTTAGACGGAACAGAGGAAAGGAGCGAAGTTGGAGTCCTGAGGCACTGGAACCTGAAGAGACAGAAGAAGTAGCCACAGAGACCAGGACGCCCCTGGGGACAAGGACAATAAGACGGTGTGATGTTGGGACGCCCTGGGAAGAAGGCGCATCTTGGAGGGGGACGTCAGGCCTGCGTATGTCACAACCGGACAATTAGCTAAGTTAGACGAGTAACCAGAAGAGAGTACTGGCTGCAGGGACGCGGAGGTCACTGGTGGCCGTGACAGAGGCCTTTCGGTGGAACGGTGCCACGGCGACAGCGGCTTTGGGAGAGGATGGGAGGACGGCGCCAGCTCGGTGGATGCCGTAGCTAACTCTTCTCAGCCGTGTGGCTTCGGAGCGGAGTAAAAAGACGGGCAGTAGCATGAAAAGCGGAGTCAAAAGCAGTTTGCTGTTTTTAAACACAGGGAGAATAACAGCGTTCTTACACGTTGAGTGAGCCAAGCAAGAGCAAGAAAATGACGGTGATGTGTAACTGCAGGCGTTGGAAAATTCAGGATAAGCCAAGAATTGCATTTATTTAGCAATATCAGTAATGTGGTCACTGCCATTTATTAAACCCATGACCCACCGTTAGCAAAAATCCTAACCACCTCTCTAGGGCTGCAGTAACAAAGTAAAAGTATCACAACATGAGGGACATAAAACAAGTGAAAAATGTATTCTCTCACAGTTCTGGAGGCTAGAAGCCCAAAATGAAGGCGTTGGCAGGATTGCTCTACGTCTAAAGACTCTAGGAGAGTTTTTCTTGCCTCTTTCTTTGGTTTGTGACAACATTACTCTCATCTCTGCCTCCGTGTCTGTGTCTTCGCATGGTGGTGTTCTCCTTTCTAAGTCCAAATTTCCCTTTTCTTACGGGCTTTAAATCAGAATAAAGGCCCACACAACTGCAGTGTGTACTTGTCCTGATTACTTACATCTGCAATGACCCTATTTCCCAATAAGGTCACAGTCAGAGGTAGGGGAGATGATTAAAACTTAAACATATATTTCTGAGGGACATAATTCAACCCACAAAACCACGTGAGCTCAGTTTCCTCTTCTATAAAAATTTCAAAATCCTACTGTCTCAGAGGGTTTTAGTGGGGATTACATGTCTAGTATACTGATTGACGCTTCAGAATTGGAAATCAACATATCTCCACTGATCTCAATATGAACTTGGAAAATTATTTAATGTCTTCATGCCTCAATTTTCGATCTGCAGAATGGACATAATAATAGTTCCGAGACCACAGAGCTAGCGTGAAAATCAAACTAGAAAATCCCATGTAGAACATCGAGAGACCCGTGTGACGTTAGTCCTGTGCCTAGCACATAGCAATGACTCAACAAATACAAGAATTACTAAGATGAAACTTTAGACTTCTCCCTACCATTCAGAAACTTCTATGGATTTGCAATAGCATATATAACAGAGATGTTGCCTGACAGTAGACTAAAAACAAGCAGGTAGTTTGGTGCAACTGCCTTGAATTTCATCATCTCTACCTGGCCATTTCCTAAGAAGTATGACTGTCACACTGTTGGGTACTAGGGAGAAGGAAAAGGGAGAACTGAGGTAGGTTGACTGGGTAAATGAGTGATGCGGAAATTAAGTAAGCCATCTGAAATTTAGTCAGCTCTCATCATTTTTGGAAATTGCATGGATTCACTTAAAGACCTGTTATAATAAATATTGACAGGTCTTATAAATGCTTTCTAAGCACTGTACACAAAACTTTGTCATTATATATCAAGTTAATTCTTGATTCACTATCAGTTACATTTTCAGAGTTTCAATAAATATTTGAAATAATATACAGAAAAGGGAATATGGTTTAGGCATGTAAGTCATTCAGCGGTGACTACATGGTTGTGAGATAAGTATCCGTCATAAAGGAAAGAAGAAAGAGCAACAGCTAAAAAGAAATGGATAAATACAAAAGGGGGAGAGGAAACATTGAAAGAGAAAAATAATGTGAAGCAGAAGAGCATTGGATTCACAGCGGCATCAATAATACCTCAAAACATGCAGAGAAAATGTTACAACATAAACAAAGTGAAAAGGAATTAGGTTGCCACAGGAAAGGGAAAGATTACCTTTAAATAGCACAGACTAGCATTTTGCAGTACAGGTGAAGCACGTGATTTCCACTGCAATGAAATACTAACGTTTAAGAAAGGTAGGTGGGTGGGACAAGATAGGACTCTGGATTTGGGACTGAAGCCCTGGAATCAAGTCAGGCCTTAGTCAGGACTGGTGTTAAAAATGATGATCGGGCCGGGCGCGGTGGCTCAAGCCTGTAATCCTAGCTCTCTGGGAGGCCAAGGCGGGCGGATCGCTCAAGGTCAGGAGTTCGAGACCAGCCTGAGCAAGAGCAAGACCCCGTCTCTACTAAAAATAGAAAGAAATTATCTGGACAACTAAAAATATACGTAGAAAATATTAGCCGAGGATGGTGGCACACGCCTGTAGTCCCAGCTACTCGGGAGGCTGAGGCAGGAAGATCGCTTGAGCCCAGGAGTTTGAGGTTGCTGTGAGCTAGGCTGACGCCACAGCACTCTAGCCCGGGCAACAGAGCCAGACTCTGTCTCAAAAAACAACAACAACAAAAAAAAAAAACTAGGTAACTTCCACTTACTACAATCATAGAAAGTTTTGTAAAGAACAGAGCACTTGAGTGAAGACATGAATAATATATAAAATCTAGAAAGACAGAAATGTCAGGTGGAAAATCTTTGACACATCCAAAGTATGATGTTGGGGTAGAAGAAAATGCATGTTGAAGGTTTGTTTAGTGAGTAGCATTTATATTAAGGCTATAAAATTATGTTCATATCATTATTTAATTGTGGTTTAATTGCATGAAAATGGATTTTAACTTATAGGAATATTTCTCAAATTTGAGACTTTATGGATTTCCAAAAAAAAATATTTTAGTGGTCTCACACCACTAAAGAGTTCAGCTGAATTAAAAGTTGAGCACTACATATGTAATTGAACACTTGATGCAGCATTGTTACAATAAAAAGTATAAGCACATGCACTGAAACCAAGTGGGAAGTCTGGGTTACAAAGTAGCTGTCCAGAATGATCCAGAATAAATCAATTTTATATTGATTTATAATTAGCTATTTAAATTAATCTACAAAATAAAAAGAATCCATAAAAAATACTTAATACCCCGATAGCAAGGGTCTGTAAACCTCAATTTAAGAAGCACTCTTTCATAGGCAATGTAAAGCCATTAGAATTTAAAAGCACCATCAAATTGGTACTTAAAAAAGAAATATTCTGGAGAATTTCATCTTAAGAGACACTGGGGACCTTTTAAAATAACTCATTCATTAGATGATTCTATCAACTATCATATAGCTAAGGCCCTAGGTTCTGTTTAGGTGCTAGGTGCTAGAGAGACAAAAATGAAGACATGGTTCTGTCATAAAGAAGCCCATGGTCTAGTTAGGGAAGAGTCCTCTTGACATGCAAGAATGATAAAATGTGGACATGCAATGGTAGAGAAATTGACAGGAATTGCCATTTAACCTAGCTTGGAGGCCAGAGAAGACTGAATGACTGGGCTAAATAAGTAGTGAATAGAAACCAGGTTTAAGCATGTGTTTGGGCATGTGAGTGTGTAAGGATAAGGGTGGGGCACTTAAAGAAGAAAGGGGAGCTGACTTTGTCTTTAACCACAGTGAGCTCTAGGATCATGAGAAGCAAAGAATGACATAATTGACTTGGCAAGTTAGTAAGATAACACTAAGGAGAATAGCAAAGAGGGAAGAGAGATGACTGTTATAATATCACTCAAAGTAATGATGAGTCCTGGGGATAGAACACTGGTGGTGGAGATGGATAATTGAAGATAAAAATTACATTCAAGGGTTAACATCAGGAGGACACAGACTAGGCATGAAGATTAACTGAAAAGTGGAAGTTAAGCATTGACTATTTTCCCACCCTCTGGGATATATATCAATTGAGAATGAGAATATAGGAAGAAAAGAAAACACTGAGGAGAAAATGAGGAATTTAGTTTTTGACATGTTGATCATGTAGGGCTTGTCAGAGAGCTAAAGACTCTATTGGGAGATGAAATATGGGAGTTTGGGCAAATGCTGTGACCTATAAATACAATTTTAAGATTTAATAAGTTAGTGGTTAAAAAATTTGATGATGATGTGTAAGATAGATATAATTTTATTGAGCAATTATAGGGGCCCAGGTTCTCTCCAAAGTTCTTTAAAGGAATTATCTCATCTCAGACTCACAATGTATCTATTGGATAGGTAAAGATGAATAAATTGATAATTGGTGTCAAGAGGTAAATTACCCAAGGTCAGACAGCTAGTTAGGGCTGAAGCTCAGACTCCATCTCAGATTCAAGCTCAGAAAACCTGAATCCAGGGAATTTACCCATGACCACTAGGCTAACCCACCACAACATGAGGCTTCTCTGAAAGAGTGCGTAGTGAGAAAAGCTGCGGGCATCAGCAGAACCCTGAGGAACACCAGCATTTAGTGTTTTATGTTCATTATTTTGTTAGAAATTGAGCCTCTGAGTGAGACAGAGATCATAGAGATCTATGGCAAATCGAGAGGCATAGAGTCAGGGTGGTCAAGAAACTGGAGAAGAAAACAATAGTCAATTGTGTAACTGTATCTGCGAGGCCAGTAAAAAGGCATCGCTGGTTTTGCGGTTGAGAATGCCTGCAAAATCTACCTTCAGTGGATTTTGAAATTTAAAAGATATTGTAATTGGTGAGGTAGTAATTGATCGATTTGACTATTAACTACTTTTTTGAAAGTTCAGAAATGGGAAAAAGATTCAAAGAGGAAGACAAGCGGCTTTGATTTATGTTTGTGTAAGTCTGCATGGTTGTATGACTTTTGAACCTCCCTTCCCTAAATTCAACTTGTTCTAACTAGTTCTTCGTCTTACCTCTATTAATTTGGAAATACAACCAGTTATCACCATCTCTTTAGTTCCAACTAGATTTGGCTTGTCTCCACCATGTAACTAACCCCCTTGCTTTTGTCTTTGCCCACCTACATTCTATTCTTCACAGAGCAACCAGAGTAATACTTAGAAAATATCAATAGAATCATGTCATATCCTTGCTCAAAATTCTCCGGTGGCTTCTTGTGACACTTAATATAAAATCTACAATCTTCGCCATGGCCTACATGGCCTTCCTTATCTGGCCCTTGCTACCTCTGTGACTTTATACCTTAATGATGCCTGTTTCTAGAGTATTCTTGTCCCCAAATATTCACAAAACTTTTTCCTCTCATTTCCTTCTGATTTCAGCACAGATGTCACCTCCTCAGAGAGGACATCCTTGAGAATAATAAGATGACTTTCCCATCACTCTCCACCCCTCTTGTTGTGTCTTATTGTTGCCACATCTCTTCTCATTAATATTTCTCATATTGTATTATATTATGTATTTATTCTAAAATGTAAGTTCTCCAAGTCCCTTCAGCTAGAACAGAGCCTTGCACAGAATAACACTATAAAATATATGCTGAAAAATTGGTCAAAGTAAGGAAAAAAATGTTTATAGCAACGTTGCACATGGCTAGGAAAAAAAAGCTGGATGGGAATTTGTTCCCTTCAGAAGTTTTCTTCAATTAGGAAACAATTTTCCATGGCTCTGTTTAAGAAATCCTATCAACACACTGTCAAATGAATTGATACGTATTACAATCACTTCACCAGAATCTGAAAGCTTAAGAATGCAAAGGAAAGCTATCATCATAATTCCTCCTTCTTCACTTCTTCTCTTTCTTAGAAATATTTCTGGAGACAAAATCGACTGTGGTCCTCTAATTTCTTCATTGACATCAATTTGAAAAGTAATTATAAGGGTGATGATTTTGATTCAACTCCATAAAACAACAATAAGTCCCTGAGTGCCAAGGACTGTGATAGATACCAACAGCAAAGTGCCATTTAAAAGAAAGGAACATGATGGGTTGACTGAAATATCACATTTGTTCTCAGGTCACACAGCGTGTATTTTTAACCAGAGTGAATGCAGCAGGGAATAAAGGAAGCAGCTTTTATTGATCTTGTTATTTATATGAAAACACGATTTGCCTGTTTACCACAGTGTTCATTAAGCGCATCAGCCATTATGTAGTGAATTTCTCCAACACAATGAATATATTCAGCTGAAAATTACCAGAGCAACCCTTTTATGGAATGATAATGCCTGTGAGAAATACAGCAGTAATCCAGCCAGTTAAATGTCTGCCCATAGATTCGGGTATTGCTGTAACAGTCCACATGCTTTCTGCAATTTCAAGCCAGCTCCATATTTATTTATCAGCTTATTTTCCATATACCTCCAGTTTTATCACTCCTTAAGCCCCGTAAAAGAGCTGGTAATTAACCTTTTCTTGTTACACTTGTATAAAACATGACTCTGAAACAACTTAGTACAGGAACAAACAAGAATACTGGCTTTTCTTGGGGTTTTAGTAATTCAAAGTGAAATGTGTATTTTCCCCCCATAATTTTCTGAATTCCTCCACCTCTATGAAAGAAATCTTGTAGACTTTTTATTCTGTTACGTCTGTGAAGAATGAGAATTTCTAATCTAGAGGCTTGTTTTAGCGGTTCAGTTTCTCTGAGATTTGGAAGTAAATATTTGTAAAAAGTCCTGAAGATCCTCTCCTTCAAAACCATCTGGGTGTCAGCCTTAAGTTTCTTTGATCACTCTGAGTTATTAGTCTCATGTTTTTATTTCAATTCTAACCTATTGTATTATCCCTGGATATGTTAGAATAAATGTAACTAGATCACAGTTTCTCAATTTAGCAGATTTATGAATCTGAATGGGACAAAACGAAAACATCTTTATTTTTAACTCTGACAGTTGGCATTTCCTTCCATTGTTAATGTATTTAACCAACAAGAGTGCTATTAGCGGTACCTGTGGCTTTGTCACCAGTACAAATGAGTGATTTTTAAATCATATCCAAATTGTATAGATATCTCAGGAGGTTGCTTGAGATGATTGCCGCCACTTTGAAATTTCCATAATTATTTTCCATTCTGATAGATCTTATGCAATGTGTACTTAAAGAAACGTTTACATTACTGTATCATATTTATTAATACTTTGACAAGTTATCTCCATATAATTGTTTTCTTTTGTAATTTTACCGCTTATATTTTGTGTTTAAAGGCATTATTCTGAGGAGTTCTACAGACTTCATCAGATTCTCAAAGGTGCCTATCACTCACAACCCAATAGGTGGATTGTGGGCATACCTTTTTGTTCACACATTTAATCTCCTTTTGAATCAGGCTATTATCAATAGAATTGTCGGTTTTATAGAATATTCCTTCATACCTCTAGATTCTAATTTGTAGTATTTTTATTGCTGAGCAGTTCACCAAGAAAATTCCAGAATAGGGATCTATCTTGTAAACCTCTTTCCAAATCAATTTGCTTATGATACTGTTGGCAGAGTAACAATTCATCCAGTCATTTAGGGATAAGTGTTCTTTTGAGCTTTTTATGACTATACGGAATTGCATCAAGGAAACAAAACATCACTCTTGGAGATAAATAGAAAGAAACTCTTCAACTCCTCAGGAAATTGCAATTGTAATGTTTCAGTGAAAAGCAAAACAATCAATTAGCAGGCTAGTTATCAACTCCAGCTAAGTAGCTAGGATGGATTGCCGATC
Organism: Propithecus perrieri; assembly: GCA_963574695.1. Lineage (NCBI taxonomy): Eukaryota > Metazoa > Chordata > Mammalia > Primates > Indriidae > Propithecus > Propithecus perrieri. The sequence continues at coordinate 3,579 of CAUYRB010007873.1, read as the reverse complement.
TACTTCTTGCTCAAAGGACTTTAATTTTTTCCCTCATGCCTGTTTCTTTCACAAACCTCTGTCTTCTTGCTATCTTTTCTTTTCATTTTGTCTGCCTATTCCGAGTCCTATTCCCTCAGGCTTTTTGCACGTTCCCATATTTTGCAAGATGGTAACTAATTAATCTCTTAATGGAATTGACACTAAAGGAAAAAACAAAAAAACAGGTAGAAGAAACTCTCTTCACATCCTCTTATTCTGCTGTTCAACATTTTCTGAACACTTACTAGGTGTGAGGCACTGTGGGGAGAAAGGAGAATAAAGGACTGTTCTTCTCACGGCCTCTCAAACACTCTTGCCCTCTCTTCTCTCTGAGCCACGCTCCCCACAGACCTCATGTGTTTTAGCAGATACCATAAGTTTCTGAATTTTAAAAGTGACCCTAGAGTATAGTGCTATTTCTAACTATAAGTGTGACAATAACTTAACATACTAGGGTGAGGGACTCCGCAGTAGGCCACACTCCAGTTGTCTGAAAAGCAGAGGGGCTTTATAATGGCAAAACTTTAATGCCCCCCATGTCCCCAGTCAGATGACAGCTCATCATCTCATTGGTTAGTATCTGGCCAGTCCTTAGAGACCCACCGAAGATGGCTCCACTTGTGTTTTGTTTTGTTTGTATGTTAGTTTTATTCTGATACCTTTTAGAATTCGCCACACAACTGTTTGAAAGATAACTGTCATATGCTACAATTTTGACTTTCCCTGCTTGGGTGTGTCCTTTAATCACCACACAGCAGCAGAAAAATGTTAAAGATGTTCGAAGTTGCTGATATTTTCTTCCGTTGGATGTGTCTGGTATAACATTTAAGGGCACAATACCATCATCATCCTTTGTGAGGATAACTTCCAGCACAGATTTATAACGTATATTATTACAGACCTCTGCTATCCATCAAGGCCCTCATCCAAAGATAATACAGCCTGTTCATCTTAGCCTAAATTAGAACTTTGCTTCTGTAAACATGGATTAATTTTTACAGATCTCTTCTTATGTGCACTGAGCTAGGTGAGGAGGTGGATACAAAGATGAAAAAGAATATGGACAGTGCCATCTAAGAATGTCAATCCAGAATTCTTCCCTTCAGACATTCAGGCTTCAACTAAACATAAAACATAAAACTAACCATACAACATAAGAGATCTCTAATTGCATTTAAAGAACTCTTGCTGCACATAGGAAAAATTAGAAATAATTTTGGGGCCCCATGGATGCCTCATGAAAGAGGTAACGTCTAAAATGATTCTGGAAACACGGAAGGGTTTTTGACAGGTAGAGCTGAGTGAGAGAAAAGGTAGTCGCCAATAGCACAAAGGGAGGAACATACAAGTTGCATAATGTGGTGTGCCTGGACCATAATGTGTATGAAGGAAGGGAAACAGATGGGTAGTTTTACCCAAATGTTAGATGGCTTCCAAAACCAGGTCTTTTTATAGATTCACAATTATAAACAGTAGCTTTATTAAATAATCTTTTGATATTTAGAGGCACTATAAGAACAGCAGCAATAATTAGAAAGTAGAGATTAACTAAAATAAATTCATTTAGTATTTAAATTAAAATATCACAATCAAATCACCTAGAAATTAACATAGTTAACTCCTTTGTATAATATCTGAACTCCTTTTTATATACCTCTTCCGATTTTTTTGCCTATGCTTTCATTCAAACATTTGTATATTTATATATAGACGTACATGTTTTCAAGCAAACATGAGATTACGCTGTACATGTTGTTTTGTAACTTACTTTTTTCAGTTAATAATTCCTGTCTTTCCACTTCAATAAATGTTTATATTATCTAAAATTAGACTATGTTCAATTTTCCCCAATAAGCTACCCTTCATATCTCCTTTATCAGGAATCTCATCCAGAATTGTGCATTGTCCCTTATTAAGACTCTTTTTGTGCTTAAGACTCTTTTTATTTTTTTAATTTTTAAAATTTTTTTGAGGCAGGGTCTCACTCTGTTGCCCAAGCTGGAGTGCAGTGGCTCCATCATAGCTCACTGCAGCCTTGAACTCCTGGGCTCAAGCAACCTTTCTGCCTCAGCCTCCCAAGTAATTAGGACTAAAGACGTGTGCCACCACACCCAGTAAATCTTTTTTTTTTTTTTTTTTTTTTTTAATATTTTTTAGAGATAGGGTCTCACTATGTTTCCCAGGCTGGTCTCGAACTCCTGGGCTCAAGCAATCCTCCCACCTCAACCTCCCAAAGCGCTGGGATTATAGGCATGAGCCCCCCACGCCCAGCCAAGACACTTTTTAAAACACAGTACTAAAATGTATCTTAAATTATTTTTCTTAGTTTTTTTGCTATTTAAATCCAAACATATCATGTTTTGACATTATGCTTACCAAATAAAAATATTTATATTCCCTGAGTATATTTAATTTTTAATTCAGTAGTTCTGCCTCTTTTATTCCTAATATGTCTACCATCACCAATAAAAAATCCATTCTCTCACATTGATCTATACATGATACAAGCAAAATAATACTACATTTCCTCTAAAGAAGGGCTACAAACAGTGGTTATGAAGAAAGTTTGTTGGCATCTTCTTTTTAGTGTGTGTTCATGTTGATTTTCTTGACAAGAAATTGACTCCATTGTACATGTTAATGTTTAATTAGTTCAAAAACTATAAAAGACATAGATGTAGCCAGTTCTGAGCATACTCAATGCATACACACATATCTTATGTTTTATAAAGACTTTTTTACAGAAAATTAAATTGAATTCTGTCTTAGAATACACAATTTGAAGCATGCAGTTCCTGTAGACTTTGCTTAAATATGTTGCTTATTTCTCAGGCTAAATACACATGCATATTATTTCAGTATAATTTAAGTATAGTTGGACTTGTGGGTGCAACCACCATCAAAATTACTACCATTTTGCTTCTTGTCAGAACATTTCCTTCTGGGTCCCCCGCTTTGTCTAAGAAATCGCAATCTTATCAAATGAGCAGAAATGCCCTTGCTTTTTTCAAGCTGTACTAGACAAAAAAGAAATTGGAGAAAAATGGGCTTTTTGAAGATGATTGAATTTTGTATGAATCCAAAGCTCATTTCCTTTCTGGCTTTAGTGAATAAAAGGATATTTGCAAAATCCTGCAATACCAAGTGTCATTTTTTATCATTTTTACATAGGGAGCCAATTCAATAAAAAACAAGCCAAGATGAACTACAATTAAACATAGGTCTGGCTCTAGAGCGTGGTTGGCCTTCCTAGACAGGTTCTATTTTGTGATAATATCTAAGTTCTATTCAATTTCCTCAGCTTTATACTGCAGGACTTACAGCTTCACGTTATTTGGATTGTGAAAATATATTATTTTGGCTGGGCGCGGTGGCTTACGCCTGTAATCCTAGCTCTCTGAGAGGCTGAGGCGGGCGGATTGTTTGAGCTCAGGAGTTCGAAACCAGCCTGAGCAAGAGCGAGACCCCGTCTCTACCAAAAATAGAAAGAAATTAATTGGACAACTAAAAATATATAGAAAAAATTAGCCAGGCATGGTGGCGCATGCCTGTAGTCCC
>CAUYRB010007872.1:0-39598 GCA_963574695.1 Propithecus perrieri | reverse complement strand
CACAAGATGCCATTTCACAGATACCACATTGGCAAAAATAAAAAAGTGTGACAACATAAAGTGTGAGGACAGTGTGGAGAAACCAGAAATCTTATACAGTTCTGAAAGAGATGTATATTGGCATAACCACTTTGGAAAACTTTTTCGTATTATGTAGTAAAATTGAAAATAAGCCTACTCTATGTACCAGAATACCTACTTTTAAATAGTACATACCCTGGGGAAATTGTTGCATATGTACTTCAAAAGACAGGTACAAGAATGTTCCTGGAAGCCCTATTTATAAAAGACAAAAATATAAAAATGTAAATAATCCAATGTACATCAACACAAAAGAGGATAAATCATGTAGTATGTTTTTATAATGACAAACTATACTGTAGTGAAAATGAATGAACAACAGCTGCCTACATTTACTTAGATGATTCTCACAAACAACATGTGGAGTAAAAAAGCAAACCAGCTTCCATTTGCTTAACTAATACATAGTTAGTGAATTAAGCTTTAAGCTTTGAGTTAGTTAAGTGGTAAGTATGCAGTAAATGTAAATTGTATAAACATACTGTACTGAAATTGTATGTTTAAATACCTGTTTCCTGCATTACACTGTGAAGTATTCTAGGATAGGCATTTATCTTCCTTAACTTTGTTTCCCCAGTATTTAGCACAGGTATTGTATATAATACATGTTGCCTTAGCCTGAGTTCCTCCCAAGCTGAGCCTGAAACAAAGCCTTGGGTGCGAGTGGTTTATTTGGGAAGTGAGCCCAGGAAGCAGGAGTCAGGTAGAGGGGGAAAGAAAGGGGAAAGGAAAGAAATCTAGTGTAAGGGTAAGTTATCAAGATGGCCAGTACTATGGATAACTGCTGCATTATCCCACTGGACCATCTGAGGAGCCTTATGAAATACCTTTAGAAGCATTTGTCCACTGCTTCCATCCCCAATTTGTCAAGGATGTCCAGGGCTTTACGTCTCTTTGAGTCTGGGCTGCACATGGCAGAGTGTGGAGCAGATTCCTTCTGGCAACCAACTCCCTGAGGCAGAAAAGCTTTGGGACAAAAAGTAAGAGGCATTTGGCATGAAGCTCTTGGAAGGTGCTGCCAGAATACACCTACAGAAAGCTGGTCAAGGCCTCCCTGTAAATGATTGCCAGGGCAATGGCTATATTATTACATAATGAAAAGAAAGAGAACTAAGATTTACGAAGGGTCTACTATAGGGTATACTTTGTGTATCTTCTTTCATTTAATCCTCACAACAACTTTAACATAGGACTTTCAGCTCCATTTTTACTTATTAAGAAAGGATTATGCTTAATGAGAGGTAATATAACTTTCCAAAGTGTCATAATTATAATGTGGCAGAGTAAGGATTTGAGAGCAAATCTTTCTCAAAAGCCAGAGCTCCTTCTACTATACTATGAAGTTGTTATTGGTGCATAGTTGAAAGTGCTCAGAGAGCAAATGCATTTCAGGAAAGAGGAATAGGAAGCAAGGAGATGGGGAAAATAAAAAAGAAATGTACTCGAGGGTAGAATAACACAATGTAATTCACAGTTGGACTAGGACTAATACAGGTAAACATGTCAAGAGAATTTGTCCCACAATGGTTTTTGTATTTGTAAAGAAATAATACCAAAACCCAGAAATCAGTTTGTTCTTCATTTCCTCTTTTCCTAATATTGGCTGTTGTTCAAGTTATATGATTCATTACACTGGTAAAAAGCGGATCTAGCAATTTATAATACTAAACTTGGAATTTGTACACACCTTTATACCACTCTACAATAAGCTATATAATGGCAGTACCCTGTCTGCTTCTTGTCATCATTTCTTCTTGATATAGCTACTAATAAAGTAGTGACAAATAACCTTGTTATTCTCCAATGTTATTCCTAAAACCATCTACACATAAATAATTAATTCTCATTACAAATTCCACAGCCACCTCACAAAATACCTCTGGTCTTTCTAACTAGTTTCCTAAATTAAAACCCAAGGTAAGAGCCAGAAAGGAAATAATAAAGATCAGAGCTGAACTCAAGGAAATAGAAAATAAAAAATAAAAAAATAAAGAAAATCAATGAAACCAAAAGCTAGTTCTTTGAGCAGATCAATAAAATTGACAAATTGAGAGAGACTCATGAGAAAAAGAGGGAGAAGACACAAATCACCAACATCAAGAATGTAAAAGATGACATCTCTTTAGGTTATACAGGTACTAAAAAGATAATAAGGGAATATTAGGAAATGCTTTATGCAAACTACCAAAGCTCACTCAACAAGAAATAAATAACTTAAATAGCCCTTTATCTATTAAAAAAATTGATTTTATACTTTCAAAACTTTCCCCTGAAGAAAACTCAAAGCCTAAATGGCTTCACTGATGAATTTTACCAAATAACATTAAAAGACAGATTATAAATCCTATGCAAACTCTTCCAGGAAACTGAAGAAGAGGGAATACTTTACAAGCCATCTAGAGGCCAGCATTATGCTCTGATACCAAAGCCTGACAAAAATTTATCACACACACAAAAAAAACAACAACAACAAAGAAAACTATAGATTAACATCACTCACGAACATAGATGCAAAATTTCTAAGCAAAATTTTAGGAAATTCAGCCCAACAGCAATTTAAAAATTATATCTCATGATTTATTAAGTCAAGTGGGACTTATCCCAAGAATGCAAGGTTGATTTAACATTTACAAGTCAAACAGTTTAATTCACCCTATTAGCAGAAAAAGAATTAAAACCATACAACCATTTCAAGAGACAGAAGAAAAGCTTTTGACAAATTCCAACATCCATTCATCCATGCTGTGTACATATCTTAGCATACTATAAATAGATGAGAACTTCCTAGAGATGAAAAAGGGCATCTACAAAAAACCTACAGCTAATATACTTAATAGTCAAAGACCAAACGCCTCCCCCTAAGATCAGGAACATGACAAGGACATCAGTTCTAACAACTTCTATTCAATGTTGTTCTAGAGGTTTAGCTAACTGCCATAAGGCAATAAAAGAAATAAAAGTCATCCAGATTAAAAAGGAAGGAGTAAGATGGTCTCTATTCACAGACAACATGATGTAGAGAATTTGATGAAGTCTACAAAGAAGCTACTAATAAATTAGTTTAGAAAGGTTGTGGGATACAAACTCAATATATAAAAATCAATTGTATTTCTATAGTATTAGGTCATTACATATGACATGTCTGATTCTGAATCAAAAGTTTAGTTTATTATATCTCAAACAAGAAGCAGTACAATTAATTGAAGTATGCACCTAAAGTATTGACAAAGTTTTGTCATCTTAACGGTAGCTTGTTTATGCCAGCAGCAAAGAATCTGGAGAGCGAGTGGCGATGAAATCCCAAAAGGTGTTTTACACAGCTTGTTGGGAATTAAATATTTTTCCTTGCAAGAAGTGGTCCAAAGCCTGGAAGAAGTGGTAGTCAGCTGGTGCAAGGTCTGGTGAATACAGTGGATGACAGACTTTCCAAGTCCAGCTTCTGCACTTTTGAGCAGCGTTGTTTTTTGCGACATGTGGACTTGCAAGAGGGTTGGCTTGTCTCTATTGACCAATCTTGGCTGCTTAATCCCAAGCATCCTCATCATTTCGTCCAATTGGTTGCAGTAGACATCTGCTGTAATGGATTGACCAGGTTTCATGAAGCTGTAGTGGATAATACCAGTGCTGGAGCACCAAACAGGCACTACTAGCTTTTTCTGATGAATACTCCATTTTGGACTGTGTTTCAGCACTTCATCTTTATCCAATCATTGTGCTGAATGCTTGCAATTGTCAAAAAGAATCCATTTTTCATCACACATAACAATACGGTGTAGAAATGGTTCACCTTTAGGTTGTGACAGCAAAGAAAGGCAGGCTTCGAGACGATTTCTCTTCTGAGGTTTGTATAATTCATGCGCAACCCATCTATCCAGCTTTTTTACCTTGCCCATTTGTTTCAAATGGTCCAATATTGTTGGAACAGTAAGGTCAAACTTTGCTGCTAGTTCACGCACAGGTTGAAATGGATTCGCTTCCACTATAGTTTTCAGCTCATCATTATCCACTTTGGTCTCAGGTCACCCATGTGGCTCATTTTCAAAATTAAAATCACCAGAACGGAACTTCTCAAACCACCGATGTACTGTGCATTCATTAGCCACATTTTTCCCAAACACTTCGTTGATATTTTGAGCTATTTGTGCTGCATTGGTTCCATGATGCAACTCATATTTGAAAATAATACAAACTTTTGACCAATCCACGGTTTCGCAAAAATTGCTCTAAAAAAAATTTTGAAACGTAATCACAAGCCAAAGCATGTGTTTGAAAGACTGAGGATGTACCTTTACAGTAAACATAAAATGAGAAATGTCAAAGTGAAATGTCAGAGATATCAACTGTCAAACTTAGTACTTCAGGAAATTGGACATTTTATACTTAATAACATAACAACAAATAATCAGAAGCTAAAACGAAATGAACAATACCATTCATAGTAGCATCAAAGTATATGAAATACTTAGGGGAAAATAAAATAGGTACAAGACCTGTTCACTGAAAAACCACAAAACATCACTGAAAGTAAAAGACGTAAAAGACCTAGACTGATATATTGTGATATTGAGTTAAGGGGTCATTAGACCCAATATTGTTAAGATGTTAATTTTCCCAAAATTGATCTACAGATTCAATGCATTCCCAATCAAAATCCCAGCAGTGTTTTTTGAAGAAATTGGCAAGGTGATTCTAAAATTCACATGGAAATGCAAAGAATATAGAGGAGCCAAAGTAATTTTGTCAAATGAGAACAAAATGGAGGATTAACACTACTGATTTCAGAATCTATAAAGCTACAGTAAACATGGCTCTGTGGTATTAGTGTAAAGAAAGACAAATACATTAATGGAGCAGAATAAAGAATCCAGAAATTGACCCATATACATGTGAGCAACTAATTTTCAACAAAAGTACATAGGCTATTCAATCAGAAAAGGCTAGACTTTTCAATAAACAGTGCTAGAAAAGTCAAAATCTATAAGTTTAAAAAAAAGAACTATGATTCATACCTCATGCCACATACAAAAATTAACTTAAAGTGAATCATAGATCACAATGTAAGGCCTAAAGATATAAAACCTCTAGAAGAAAACATAGGAGAAATCTTTGTCACTTTGGATCAGCAAATTTTTCTTAGATACAATGCCAAAAGCAAAACCATTTAAAAAAAGAAATTATATCTTATCAAAATTAAAGAGATTAGGAAAAATTGAGAGAATTATTAACAGATTGAAATAAATTAAGAGATTAAAAGAAGTTATTAACAAATTAATAATTAAGAGAATGAAAATATAAACCACTGATTTGAGAAAATGTTTAAAAATCATATTTCTGATGAAGGGCTTGAATACAGAATATGTAAACAACTCTGAAAACTCAATAATAGGAAGACAACCCAACCTAAAACTGGGCAAAAGATTTGATGTGCACAAAGAAGATATATTCATGACAAATTAGTTCATTAGTCATTAGGTAAATGCAAATAAAACCATAAAGAGATACCACTAACATCTATTAGAATGGATAGAATTAAAAAGGCTGACCATAGCAAGTGTTGACAAGGATGTGGAGGAACTGGAATTCTTATATACTGCTGGTAGGAATGCAAAATGGTACCACAACTTTAGAAAACATTTTGGTAATTTCCTAAAAATGTAAACATACAACCTACCCTATGATCCAGCCATTCTACTCCTAGTTAATTATGCAAGAGAAATGAAAGCACATTTCCATGCAAAGACTTGTACAGGAATGTTTGTAGCAGCTTTATTTATAATAGCCCCAAACTGGAAACAAGCCAAATGTCCATCAGCAAGTAAATGAATCAATAAATTGTGGTACATCCATATAGTCAAATAGTACTCAGCAATAAAAAGGAATGAAATATAGATACATAAAACATGGGTAAATCTCAGAATAATTATGATGATTCTAAGAAGCCAGGTAAAAAAAGAAAAATCACTACATGATTCCATTCATATAAAAATTCTAGAAAATGCAAACTAATGCTAGTAACATTAAGCAGATCAGTGATTGCCTTGATATGGGATAAGGGGCGGGAAGGAGAGATCGTAATAGGTCAGGAAGAAACTTTTGTGGATGATGGATAAATACGTTCATTATCTTGATTGTGGTGATAGTTTCACAGGTATATATATATTTGTCAAAGCTTATCAAATTATATACCTTAAATATGTACAGTTTCTGTCAATTATACCTCAATACATAAAGAATTGTTTATGCTTAAATAAGTAAAAGTTAACCAAACTGATTTCTCCTCCCTTCATTATGGTATATTTCTTATCTTCCCACCATGCCACAGGGATGAAAGTATGTGTGGATCTTGACTGCTGGGATCAGACTTTTTGGAATTAGCTCATCGAGGTTCCTTTGCATCTTCGGTTCTCTGATTATTTTTTACTTTTTTTTTTTTTTGGTAGCTTATCCTTTTTTTCCTATTTTTAGGATGGGACTGATGGTCTCTTGCAACTTTTTACATTCTAAGGAGAAGTCTTCTCTCCTCTATGTCGATTTTAATTTAAGAGTCCTTAATAATATCTTTAAAAAAGTGTTTGGGCCGGGCGCGGTGGCTCACGCCTGTAATCCTAGCACTCTGGGAGGCCGAGGTGGGCGGATTGTTTGAGCTCAGGAGTTCAAAACCAGCCTGAGCAAGAGCGAGACCCCATCTCTACTAAAAATAGAAAGAAATTAATCGGACAACTAAAGATATATAGAAAAAATTAGCCAGGCATGGTGGCGCATGCCTGTAGTCCCAGCTGCTAGGGAGGCTGAGGCAGAAGGATCGCTTGAGCCCAGGAGTGTGAGGTTGCTGTGAGCTAGGCTGACGCCACGGCACTCACTCTAGCCTGGGCAAAATAGTGAGACTCTGTATAAAAAAAAAAAAAAAAAAAAAAAGTGTTTGATTTCTCATCTTGAGCCTAAATGTCACTTAATTCCTGTTGAGGAAAAAATATAGAATTCCAGATTGTAGAAATCTGTATAATCACTGCTACTGAACAGTGTGGTAACTGCTTTCAGGAATTTCCGTATCCTTCCCGTATCCTGGTTCTGCACAAAGGCGGTGTCCTGAGAAGGGCTGTCCCCGAGAGAGCAGAAACCCTTCAGGAGTCTGATTTCCGATACAGAACTCTCAATAGAGAAACAAACCCCTGAGCCTCACCACGCCCCAAGCCAACTCTGGAAGCTCTACATTCAAGTGAAAATGCTAGGGATACTCACAAAGGGTTCGGGAGCAGATTCTGAAGCAACTCACATGGGAACAATTTCCACACCCCGGAGGAGGTTGGTACTGTGCTCATCTTTCAAGAATGGCTGGGAGGTGTGACTTACAGGAAAGAAAATCTGACCCAGCTATGGAGACAAAGATAATCACAAGGGGAAGAGACACTTTGGGGAGTGCTAGACATTTCCACACTCAGAGGATTCAACCCTTCCTCTCAGGGTAGGGATGCAGGTCAGGACCCACACAGTCCTCTCCAGGTGTGATCCCTGGACCGTCTGCTGTTACTGCTCCCCCTCGAGGTGAGAGAACTGGAGAGTGAGCTGCCGGAACGTTTATAGTCACTTGATATTGCCATGGCATGCAAACGTCTGCTCAGTCATTCATTTTGACTGTAACTTATAAAAGTGTAGGTTGGCAACATTAAAAATAGTTTAAAAACTGGTCTTTCTCCACAAATAGTTTGAGAAGCACTGAGACTCTTCTTGCTCTCTCTGCTGCCCGATCCCTCTCTTCTGGTCTCCTCTCGCCACCTTGAACCCTACATGACAGGCTTAATAATGTATTTTCAGTTTCCCAGGGGTGCCAAGCTTTTTCTCAAATAGACCTTTGTTGTTTTCTTTGCCTAAATTTTTCTCTGCATCCTCTTAACCTTGTTTCTACTTTTCTTTTTTCTTCCTTCCTGCCTGCCTTCCTGTTTTCCTCTTAATTTTTTAAAAATGAACTGTATTCTATCAAGTGGTGGCAAGATGGTGGGGGAAGAGAAACTCCCACACCCTGCAAGTAGGGACATAAATGGCCTACAGCTTATTTAGAGAGCAACACGGCAGTGTACCATATGTGGCGGACTGCAAAGATGGCCGTGATCCTTCACTTTTCCCATTTTCACACTCTTTGCAATGTGATTTTGCACATCCTTTCATCAAGAGGTGGAGTCTATTTCCTCTCCCTTTCTATCTAGGCTGACCTTCCATTCTGTTCTATTCTCTTGCTCTTACCAATACAATGCAGCAGAAGAGACATTGTGTCTTAAGAGCACTTACACTCTTTCACTTGTTCTCTTGCTCCTGCAAGAAGAGTGCAAGCCTGCTCAAGAAAGAGATCACATGAAGGGACCAGCTGTCCCAGCTGAGGTGATGGTAGACCAGCCAGCCAACCCAGAAGCTGCCCAAAGAAGCATGAGCAGAAGTCATTATAGTAAGTTCTCTAGCCAAGGGCAAATGTTTCATGCTCAGAAATCTCATGTTCCCCAGAACATACAAGACACACCCCATGAAAGCATTTCCTGGAGCTGCCATCCTAATGCAGGGCTACAGCTCCCCAAGGAGTCTCCTGAACAACTCTGATATTCAAACCCAATTGTGAAGCCTTTGGTATATCAGCAAAAGTGTTTAGGTTAGTTTCATTTGCTCAACTGTTTTCACAGGACACGCACATTGAGTCTGTTATTCCCACAAGATATGTCTTCCCTTGGAACATCAGTCTCTGAGGATTGATTCTTCCAAGATTTTTTTTCTGGAAATTTCTTGGTTGAATCAATGGTCAAATGAAATAATTTCAACTGCTGAAATAAGAAGCTGGTGCACTAGATTTTTATGCATTTTCAAGCTATAGAAAAAGAAATACTTTCTGAACACTGGAATTAAGACAATTTTATATACGTTTATTTCTAAAGATAAAAATTCCGATGGATAACAAAAGGAGGTAGATTAAAAGTCTAAAGGGCCCACTTTTCAGGCCAACAGCATCCTTAAGGCCAGTAATGTTTTTAAAATGAGGGCAAAATAATCATCATCATGACAACAGCAACTGCTATTTATTATGAAATGTTAAGAAGAACACTAAATCTTAACTTACATTATCTCACTTAATGTTTCAACAACCCTAAAATACAGCTAATGTTATTTTCATTTTACAGATGATGATGCTGGGGGTATAAAGAAATTCAAGTCACTTGTCCAGGATCATAGAGCCAATAAATAGTGAAGCCTGGCTTTAAACAGAAGTCTGACTTCAAAGTCATGCTTCTAAGTGCTGTAATCTACTCAAACAAACAAACGCAAAAACCATTGTATAGTGCTTTGAGGTTCACAGAATCCTTTGTCATCCGTTATTTTACTTGATCCCTGTAAAACTCTAACTCCCATCTTACAGATGAGCAGTAGAGCTGAGGCCCGAAGTTTTGTTTTCAAGTCCCAAGTTCATGTCCTTTCCAGAAAGTCAAGCTGTTAGATGTTTGAGGGAACGTAAACAGACATTGTGGAAGATGATGAACTATGAGGTGGATTATTCCTAGAGGAATAAAGAAGAGATGGTGGATGCAGGGGTTTCCCCCTAAGGCTTGACTCAGACAAGCAGTTGTGGGAGCCACTTTGCAGAAACTGCTTTGGAAGACACTCAGCCTTCCTCCTGTCTGATGGAGGAAGACTTGGCTCTGGGAGTCCTGAAATTAATGAAATTAACAAATGAGGGAAGAAGATGGAGACCACTCTGGAAAGCAAATGGGGAAGGTAAAACATGACTCAGTCTGTAAGCATTCCTCCCCTGGGGCCAGGCTGGGTAAGTGCCCAGGACGGGGACAGTGCCAGAGAGTCAGGAAGGACTAAGCCCATGAAAGTGGAGGGCTGGAGGTAACTAAATAAAACCACACCCACAGTGACTATAATCCTCCTCCTTTGTCCCTGCTGGGGTGACCTGGGGAACCCCAATGCAGTATGTCTAGTCAGACTGTAGAAATGCCACCAAAATGGATACCTGGCAAATTGATCAAGGATATTGCCATGTGGAAATAGCAACAGATGTGCTACTGATACTAGTCTGAGAAACTGCCTTAATTTTTGGAGTCTGATGAACGCTCAGAAAGCGAGTTAAATTTAAACAACCTGTCAAATGCCTTATTTCACAACGGAGGAATCGTGTTAGTGGCGACTGGGGCGGTTGTCTCCCCGATCTGACTATCACCAGCCATGACAGTCCTACCTCTGCCATGCGCTCCCCGGTCAGGAGGGGGAAAAGAACTGCGGGAATGACACCGTGCCAGGGGGGCAGAGAAAGAAATTGCTCTTCCCTGGGAGAGTGCTGTTGTATAACGACACTCTCCCCAGACCCAGGGGCGGGAGTTGAACAGATCACTTTAATCTCTTTGGGTTTCTGGATGCAAAAGCAGTCTGTGAACGCGATTTCCAGGCGCTGGCTCACAGGCTTCAAGTGTGAAGCTGTGTCACGCCTCCCGCGTGGACGCTGGGGACGATTACTAATCGCTGGCCACCGCCCTGTGACCGCGGAGGCGGGGCAGGCTCGGCGCCCGGCTGTCAGGGGCGAGGGCAGAGGTCAGCGCAGGTCTCCCCGGAGCAGGAGGGCGCGGCCCCTGGCAGGTGCAGCCTCGCCCTCCCTCCGCAGCCCCGCGCCTCGCGGGGAGGCGCCCGGGGGACCCCGAACCCGCAGCGCGCGCGGGGTAGGCGCTGCGGTGACCCGGGCGGGGGCCTCTCCCCCGGCGCACCGCCGCCAGGGCCGCTGCCATGCTCCTTCCGCTCTGAACCGCGCTCTGCAGACTCCACAACAGCTGCCCACTCCCCTTGAGATGCAAAGGTCTGTGAGAACGCAATAAAGGGATGCATATTTTCATGCTGGAATTCACACCCGAGCATGATTTTCACCGCGTGATTGAATTAGGTGAATACAAAATACCCAAGCCTCATAAATAAATAGCTTTGGGGGTTTAAATTGTCAAAATGAGTTACGACTTCCCTGACTCCACCTAACACTGCACCAACCTATGTTCTGAAGAAGTTGGGGGCTGGGGGACGGAAGCTTTTCATGATTATCTTAGACTCCAAGTCTTTAGGTCAATTAATTTGCTTTTTTCTTTCTCATCAATACAACTGACTTGGTCTTGTGCTTCCCCAGGCAGCTTTCTGTAATTAAGGGTCTCTGGAACCAAGAGTGGATAAAATACAATCGGTGCCAATGTAAAAAACAATAGTTACAAAAACGTACACCCATGTTAAAAATAGATTTAAATCCCCAAAGTCCCCCACTTACTCATTCTTTAAAACAAGGGAAGAAGGAGCTTGTAATGGAAATGCAGCCGTGTGCAGAGGATAATGAACAAAAAGTTTGACCTTGACAAATCTCTGAGACATAAGTTTTCCATTTTATGTCCTTAAAAAAAAACCTTTTAGAAATTTTGCAGAGTTGGACATTGCCAATTTGCTCACAGGCATTGAGTGCTGAAGCAGGTGCCAGGATCAAGTTGCCCATAAAGAAGGGTAAGACTTCTTTCGTAACGAGGCCTTTGAGCAACAACCTGAATGAAATAAGTTAGCCAAGCAGATTTCTGGAAGAAAATATTATACTTCAATTGGAAAGAACTGCACATGCAAAGGCCCTGAGGTAGGCTTGTTCAAGGAATACCCAGGTGACCATTGGGAGTGAAGCCAAGTGAGAAAGGGGAAGAGTTTTGGACATGATGTTGGATAGGCTGCAAGGATCAAGGTCATAAAAGGTATTGTAGACTCGTAAAGACTTTGGTTTCCACTAAATGAGATGAGAGGCCATCAGAGGTTTGCAAAGAAATGACATGATCTCATTTAAATATTCAAAAGACCACTCTGTCTACTGCGTGAAACAAAAAGATTGTAGAGGGGCAAGGGAAGAAGCCAGAAGACTGGTTAGGAGGTGGTTACAGTAACCTGGGTGAGGATGGGTACCGTGCAGCTAGAGTGAAGTGGTCAGGTTCTGCTGACATTTTGAAACTCGAGAAGATGGGATTTGCTGGAGAGTATAAGAGAAAGAGAAGAGCCAAGGATCACTCAGAGTTTCCTGGCTTGGTGACGAATGAATGTGCCACGTACTAAGAGGGAGAGGGAGGAGTGCTTGGGGAAATCAAGAGTTCAGCTCCTGTCTTGCACCGCCCCCCAGCCTTTTCTTTAATTCACGTCTTTTCACAGTGTTTGAATTGGCCCTCAAGTCCCTTGACCACTTTCCCCTTTGACCTAAAATAGACCCCCTCCCAAATCTCCCCTATTCATATTTGCATCACATGCATATTCCCATTATGCAGAAAAAAATTGCCAAACATTATTTTCAAAAGTTAGTACAAAAACATTGGGAACATCCTTTTTATCTTGGACGCCAGCCATTGACAATCACTGCTCTCACCTGAGCAATTAATTCCTGTTTTCTATGCAGGTTCTGATCTGCTAACCTGCATAGGAAGAGAAAGGAAGAGATCTTTAAGCCCTTTTTGGCAAGAAACCTTCTGCTCCTGCAGGAGGGCCGAGCTGAAAATAAAGGCCCCGTAACACTTGCTGGGAAACATGATACACATATCCTAGTAGCTCTCCAGCATCACTGTTTGATGATGGCTTGTTGAAACAGTGCATGAAGAAATGGTGAAGGTGAACAGTGTGAAGTGTCAAAAGTAACTTATTACTAACAATAACGATAAGCTTGCAAATTATTAGTGAATTGGAGCAAGCTAAACTGTATCCCTGTATTATTGTGATTCTCCCTTGTGTTCTAGAGAGAGAATAGGGTGGAATTGCTGTCGGGAATTTCACCGAATCCTGGGCATCCTCATGAGAGTGACTGCTCATATGAATGGCATCCATAAACATGGCATCCAATGTTTATGAATTGGCAGAAAAACAGATTGAGGGCTGCAGGCTTAGCTGCCTAAGGATAGCAGTGTGGAGGGACTCAGAAGAAACAGAGGATGTTGTCCCTGTCTTTGTAAAGCTTACAGTTTTGTTAGGGATTCCAGATGTAAAGAGACAAAGGCCATTTTAATGCCAGCATTTCCAACATCCATGGGGTTCTGAGTTTATAGACTGGCTGAACCTCCTCTCCTAAAATCCCTCCCCTCCCCCCCGCCGCATCTCACATGGCAGGAACAGTGGCTATCGTCACAGTTATTGATTTATGCCTTGAGCAGGCAGGAAGTCAAACAAAGCAGCCTGAGGAAGAGGCAGAGGCAGCTGCTTACCCAGGAGGATTCGTGGGAGGGAATCTACTGGCACAAAACTTATTTGCCCCCATTGGCTTCAGACAAGAACAACAACAACATGAATGCTAATAGCAGCTAACACATGATGAATGGTCACTGCCAGGCCCATTCTCTCGTTTAATTTTTCCACAACCTTGCAAGACAGGTTCTATTAACTCCTCATTTTCACAGATTAGGAAACTGAGGCAGAGAGGGGTAAGGGAACCTGCTCATGATCACCTGCTAGTAAATGATGCAGGTTGGATTTCAATTTTTGTCTATGTGACTCGAAAGCTCTTGCACTATTGGCTTCACGTCTAGCCTGGCTCCAAACTCTCATTTGAATCCCCCTTTTTTTTTTGGTCAGAAGATACAGGCAAAGAAATTATCTTCAGAAGGTTGGTAGAAAAAATAAACATTCTGAGTGGGTGGTGTAAAGACAGCAATGTGCAGATTTTCGGTTGCCTTGACAAGACTGTATTGGGGACAAAAGCCTGTTGGAGTGGGTTCAAAAGAGAACTTGAGAAAGGAATTGGAGACAGGCATAAACCCTTTTGAAAAACTTTGCTCCAAAGGGGAACATTTCTTCAAAGGTGGTAGAAGCTGAAAGTAAAGTAGGCTAAAACAAGATGCCCAGATAAATGCATTAGCAATAGATCTTTAACTGGTGCATAAGCAAGATTACATTTAATACAACTCTAATCTTTTGACACTGATATCCTATGCAGTAGCCAGGCTTCGCCACAAAAATATCCGTCAGTGTTACTGCCCTAGACAGATTACAGAATTGAATAGAGCAGTGGTCTGGCATTATTTGTCATGCTCCTAGATTTAGAATCCACCAACTTCCAGCCCCATTTTCTGCCCAGAGTGCTGTAAAAAGCAACACAAAACCGAATATGTGGATCTGAGCAAAAATGTTAAAACTTTCGTTTCAAAAGCTGGGAATTCTCAGGACCAAAAACCATGTGCAGTCATAGATGAAAATCCAACCACATAGAATCTTTGGTTTCAACCAAATCATGTAAAATCACTTGTCACCAAGAGAACAAGTCTTTGTGATGCCACAAGTGTTAAGAATAACAAGGAGGAATGTAAATAGTAAAGCAAAACCTTGCAGGTGGAGAGTGCGTTACTGTTATCTCCAATTATTTATATCCGGGCAATCAATCCGTAGTTTTCCCACTGCCTATCAGCCCACTGTCCTTCTCCCTTAGAGCTGAAATTATTTTGATTTTCTGGCCTTGAGTATGCTTTCTGTTTGATGAAGTATTACTTTTAGGACCCAAGGTTTCAAAACATTGGAGTGTCTATTTTTTCTCAGCCATAAATTATCCTATCTTAATTTTTAAAATTACAGTTGTTTCCAAAGGCTATTTTTATTGTGAAGGTGTTAATTATTTTCTGGGCCTAAATTGTGATAGCTGGCCTAATTATTGCAGCTCCAACACCGAGCTTGGTTTATTATTGCTTTGATTCAGTTCCACCGAGGGACTGACCTAAAATGCCTTTTCTTTTTAAAGCCAGAGAATTTAATGCTGTGATTGGATTATTGCAATAGCCTCCTAAGGAGACTCTCTGCCTTCACCTCTACCCTCGCCCTCCAACCCACAGTCTATTCTCAAGGTAGCAGCCAACTGAACCTTTAATGCAAAGATCATATCATGTCACTCCTCTGTTAAAAACCTCCCCAGGGCTTCATTTCATGCAGAAAAAAAAATGAAAATGTCCTTATATTGTGTGTTCTGGCCCCTGCAACGTGTAACAACTTGAATGAATCTCACAAATATAATGTTGGACAAAAGAAAACACGCACACAAAAATACATGCAGCAAAATAGTGTGTTGTGTTGAAAGGAATAATAATGGTAGTCTTTGGGGAGGAAGGAGTGGTAGTAGTCAGAAGGAACTAGGTTTCCAGGATGTGGATAGTGTTCTATTTCTTGATCTGGGTGTTGGTACATAGTGTGTTCACTTTGTGATAGATAATTCATTGAGTTGTATACCTACAATTTATGCACCTTCCAGTTGCTTAATTACATTTCAGTAAAATCACTTATGGGAGACAGAATGGGAGGTAAGGAAGTGAAGAAAACATGCATAAAGTAATCCTTGCAAGGAGTTTTGCTCTAAAGGAGAACAGAGAAATGGAGTGGTAATTGGAAGGAAGTCAGATGGAGTTAAAAGTGGATTTTTTTGTTCTATTTGTTTCTTTTTAAAATTTATTATTATTTTTTATTTGTATGGAAATATGGGGGACATGTAAAATTTTGCATATGATGCATAGTGATCAAGTCAGGGTGTTTAGAGTGTCCTTCACCTGAGCACAATACATATTTGTTAACGGTAGTCACCCTACTCTGTCCAACATTCAATTTATTCCTTCTATATTACTGTATGTTTGTACCCCTTAACCCACTTCTTTTCACCTCGCCCCTCCCCTCGCCTCACTCACCCTTCCTCTGTTCTCTTTCAACTCTCTACCCTCTTGTGATCAAATGTTTTAGTTCCCACATGTAAGTGAAAATATGCAATATTTGTCTTTTCGTGCCTGGCTTATTTCACTTAAGATAATGACCTCCAGTTCTATCCATGTTGCTTCAAATGACATGATTTTTTTCTTTTTTATGGCTAAATAGTATTCCGTTGTGTATATATACCACTTTTTTTAATCCACTCATCCATTGATGGACACTTAGGTTGATTTCATATCTTTGCTATTATGAATAGTGCTGCAATAAGTGCAGGCATTTCTTTGATATATTGATTTGTTTTCCTTTAGGTAGATACCTAGTAGTGGGATTGCTGGAGTGAATGGTAGTTCTATTCTCCATAATATTTTCCACAGTGGGTACAATGCGACTGGAATAAGATATCTCATTGTGAGTTTGATTTGTATTTCTCTGATGATTAGTGATGTTGAGTAGTTTTTCATATACTTGTTTGCCATTTGTATGTCTTCTTTTGAGAAATGTCTATTCATATCCTTTGCCAACTTTTTAATGGGATTATTTTTTTCAAATTCCTTGTATGTTCTGGATATTAGCCTCCTATCAAATGAATAGTTTGCAAACACTTTCTCCCATTCAATAGGTTGTCTCTTCATACTGTCAATTATTTCTTTTGCTGTGCAGAAACTTTTTAATTAAGTCTCATTTTTCTATTTTTTTTTTTGTTGTTGCCTATGCTTTTGAGGTCTTGGTCACAAATTATTTGTCTAGATCAATGTCCAGGTGAGTTTTCCCTAGGTTTTGCCAGTATGTGTAATCCATTTTGAGTTGGTTTTTGTATATGGTCAGAGACAGGGGTCCACTTTCATTCTTTTGCATGTGACTATCCAATTTTCCTTCACCATTTATTGAATAGAGTATCCTTTCCTCAGTGTAAGTGCTTGTCTGCTTTGTCAAAGATCAGTTGGCTGTAAGTATGTGGCTTTATTTCTGGGTTCTCTCTTCTATTCCATTGGTTTATGTGTCTATTTTTACACCACCCTCATGCTGTTTTGGTTACTATAGCCTTGTAATATAGTTTGAAGTCAGGTAATGGGACGCCTCCAGCTTTGCTCTTTTTGCTCCAGATTGCTTTGGCTATTCAGGCTCTTTTTTGGTTCCATATAAATTTTAAGATTGTTTTTTCTAATTCTGTGAAGAATGACATCGGTATTTTGATAGGAACTGAATTGAATATGTAGATTGCTTTGGGCAATATGGTTATTTTAATGATATTAATTCTTCTGACCCATGAGCATGGGATGCCTTTGCTTTTGTTTGTGTCATCTTCAATTTCTTTCATCAGTATTTTATAGTTTTCCTTGTAGAGATCTTTCAGCTCCTTGGTTAAATTTATTCCTAGGTATTTTATATTTTTTGTTTGTAGCTATTGTAAATGGGATTTCTTTCTTGGCTAGATCATTATTGGCATATAGAAATGCTACTGATTTTCGTATGTTGATTTTGTATCCTGTAAGATTACTGACTTCATTTGTCAAATGTAACAGTTTTTTGGTGGAGTCTTTTGGTTTTTCTAGGCAAAAGATCACATCATCAGCAAAGACCGACAGTTGACTTCTTCTTTTCCAAACTGGATGCTTTTCAATTCTTTCTCTTGCCTGGTTGCTCTACCTAGGACTTCCAGTACTGTGTTAAATAGGAGTATGAGAGTGGGCATCCTTGTCTTGTTCCAGTTCTTAGAAGAAAGGCTTTCAACTTTTCCTCATTCAGTATGATATTGGCCATGAGTTTATCATATATGGCCTTTATTATTTTGGGGTATATTCCTTCTATGCTTAGTTTGTTGAAAGTTTGTAATATGAAGGAATGCTCAATTATAATAAACAATGCTCTGTAATAGACAAATACTTTTTGTCTATTAAGATGATCATATGACTTTTGTCCTTCACTCTGTTGATGTGATTTATTGATTTGCATGTGTTGAACCATTCTTGCATCCCTGGTATAAATCTCATTTGTTCATGGTATATTCTCTTTTTGATGTGGTGTTGGATTTGGTTCGCTAGTATTTTGTTGAGAATTTTTGCATCTATGTTCATCTCCTGTAGTTTTCTTTTTTGTTGTGTCCTTGACTGGTTTTGGTATCAGGGTGAGGCTGGGTTCATAGAATGAGTTGGGGAAAATTCCTTCCTCTTCTGTTTTTTTGGAATAGTTTCAGGAGGATTGATAGTAGTTCTTCTTGGTATGTTTGGTAGAATTTAGCTGTGAATCCATCCAGGCCTAGGCTTTTCTTTGTTGGGAGACTTTATTACTGGTTCAATCTTGCAACTTGTTATTGGTATATTCAGGTTTTCTATTTCATCCTGATTCAATCTTTGTAGGTTGTATGTTTCCAGGAAATTCCAGGAATTTTCTCTAGGTTTTCCAGTTTGTCAGCATATAGTTGTTCATAATAGTCTCTGATGATCTTTTGTATTTCCGTAGTATCAGCTGTAATGTCTTCTTTTTCATTTCTGATTTCATTTATTTGAGTATTCTCTCTTCGTGAGTCTAGCTAGTGGTTCACTGATTTTGTTTATGTTTGAAGAACCAACTTTTTCTTTCATTGATCTTTCTATTGCTTTCTTTTTTAAGTATCTATTTCATTTAGTTCTGCTCTCATCTTTATTAGGTCTTTTCTTCTGCTAATTTTGGGTTTGGATTATTCCTGCCTTTCTAGTTCTTTGAGGTACCTTGTTGGATTATTAATTTGTAATCTTTCTACTTTTTTGATGTAGGCATTTATTACTATAAAAATCCTTCTTAGCACTGCTTTTTCTGTACCCCATGGGTTTTGGTATGTTGTATGTCAATTTTAATTTGCTTCAAGAAATGTTTTGATTTCCATCTTAATTTCTTTCTTGACCCAATGGTCATTCAGTAGCATGTTGTTTAATTTCCATGTATTTGTGTAATTTTCAGAGTTTCTCCTGGTTTTATTTTACTGTTGTCTGAGAATATACTTGATATGATTTCTGTTTTTAAAAATTTGTTGAGACTTATTTTGTGGCTTAACATATGCTCTATCCTGGAGAATGTTTCACATGCTGATCAACAGAATGTATATTTTGCAGCTGTCAGATAGAATGTTCTATAAATGTCTGTTTGGTCCATTTGGTCTAAAGTCTACTTTAAATTTACTGTTTCTTTGTTGACTTTCTGTCTAGACGATCTATCATTAAGCATGCAGTATTGAAGTCCCCCACTATTATTGTATTGCAGTCTCTCTCTCTCTCTTTAGATCTAGTGATATTTGCTTTATGAATCTAGGTGCTCCACTGTTGGGGCATATACATTTAGAATTGTTATATCCTCTTGCTGGATTGATCCCTTTATCATTATATAATGACCTCCTTTGTCTTTTTTTTTTTTACTGTTTTTCACTTAAAGTCTGTTTTATTAATATCTGATATAAATACAGTTATTTCTGCTTACTTTTTGGTTTCCATTTGCATGGAAAATATTTTTTCAACCCTTTACTTTCAGTCTATATGTGTCTTTACTGGTAAGGTGAGTTCCTTGTAAGCATGTCATTGGATCATGATTTTTTTTTTCCTTTCCTTTTTTTTTTTACATTCAGCTATTCTGTATCTGTTGAGTATTTAATTTGTTTATGTTCAAGGTTATTATTGATAATGTGAGCCTTTATTCCTATCATATTGTTAATTGTTTTCTGGTTGTTTTATATATTCTTTGCTCTTTTTGTTTTCTCTTATTGTTTGTAGTTGTGGTTTGGTGGATTTCTGTAGTGGTACCACTTGAGTTCTTTCTCTTCCTCCTTTGTGTGATTGCTTTACCAGTGAATTTAATACTTTCATTTATTTTCATGATGATAAATGTCATCCTTGTGCTTCCAGGTGTAGGACTCCCTTGAGCATTTCTTATAGGGCCAATCTGGTAGTAAGGAATTCCCTCGGCATTTTCTTGTCTGAGAAAGACTTCATTTCTCCTTAATTTATAAAGGATAATTTTGCTATATATAGTATTCTTGGGTGGCAGGTTATTTTTTTTTTTTCTTTTAGCACTTTGAATATATCATCCCATTCTCTTCTGGCTTGTAAGGTTTCTGCTGAGAAACATGCTGTTAATCTGATAGGGTTTCCTTTATAGATGACTAGACACTTTTCTCGATGTTTTTAGGATTTGCTCTTTCACTTTAATGTTAGATGTTCTGACTATATAATATGCCATGGAGAAGAACTTTTGGGATTGTATCTGCCTGGGACTGCCGAGCCTCCTGTATCTGAATGTCTAAATCTCCTGCTAGGCTTGGGAAGTTTTCATCTATTATTTAATTAAATAGGTTTTCTAACTTTTTCTTTTTCTCTTTGTCTATGGGGATACTGAAAATTCGAGTATTTGGTCACTGTATGTTGTTTCAAATGTCACAAAGGCTTTGCTCATTCTTTTTTATTAATTTTTCTTTACTTTTGTCTGACTGAATTATTTCAAAAGATCTATCTTCTAAGATTCTTTCTCTGCCTGATCTAGTCTATTGCTGAAGTTTTCACATGTATTTTCTGTTTCCTTCAATGAATTCTTCAGTTCCAAAATTTCTATGTGGTTATTTTTTTTAAATATTTATCTCTTTGGTAAATTTCTTATTCATATCCTGGATTGCTTTTCTGATTCTTTGTATTATTTTTCAGAATTCTATTGTATCTCACTGAATTTCATTAAAATCAATATTTTGAATTCTTTACCTAGCATTTTGAAATTTTATTTTTCATTAAGATCTACTGCTGGAGAATTATTGTGTTCCTTTGGAGGTGTCATATTGCCTTGCTTTTTTATATTTCCTGTGTCCTTGGGTTGTTATCTGTGCTTCTGGTGTAACAGTCACTTCTTCCTATGTTTGAATTTACTTTCATAGGAAAATATTTTTTCCTTAAGAGGTATCTGTGGTGTTGGTTGGGTAGAGAACTTTGGCTTTGACTCCAGGTGCATGCAATAGTGTAGTCTCTGTATGACTTCTTTGCCTATAAACAGCATTAGTGGTATCTGTGATTTCTTCAGTGGATTAGGGTCCAGTTATTAGTGGAGGCTGTAGTGAGGTTGTATTGGGGACTGGGATGCCAGGTGGGCAAGTCTTCAGGCCCCACTGGTGGCAGTAGTATGCTGAGTGTGACTATATTTGTGCCCCAGGATAGTGTACACTGGTACCTGTGTTGGTTATTATTGCTAGGCTGATTGTTGTGCCTTCAGGTGGCTTGCTTAGATGCTGGTAGTGGCAGCAGTGGACCAGTCTGGTGGATGAGTTCTTGGGATCCTGGGCAGCCAGTGTGGCATGGGCAATGGCAATTGCAGTGGCAGGACAATTCTCTGGGTCCCAAGCAGTGTGCATTGATGTTGGCAGTGGGCTGGGCAACCCAGTCTCCAGGCCTTCAGGTGCCACTTACAGGTCCATGCCAGCTGGGATGGTAGTGAGTTTAGGCCCAACTCCAGGTTCCCAGCAGTGCTCAGATGCCCAAGGTGGTGGATTGGGTTACTCAATCCCCAAGACTCCAGGCTATGTGCTCTTAGAGGATGGTGGGGATGAAGCCAGGCTGGGCATGCATGTGCTCAGGCCCCCCAATCATGACAGCAGGCACCAGCCATGGTGGTTGGAGGCAGGGTGATCCTCGATTCCCAGGTGGAGTGGTCAGGTGAGGGGCAGTAGCAATTGCACTGAGGCCCCACCACTGGAGAGGGTGGGACCTGCCTTGGTGGCCACAGTCTAGGCTGGTGAGTGGGAAACAGACATCCCTCTCATGCTCCAGTCCTGGCAGCAGTAGCTTGCACCTAGTTGGCACCCCAGCCCAGGCTGCAGGAGCCCCTGTCCAGCTCATGACCAAGTCCCAGTGGCAAATCTCCCCACCCCACTCATGTCCCAGTCTCATTCTGGCAGCACTTGTTTCCCAGCACTGGCAGCTGCAGCCCACCCATCACTCACTTCTCAGCCCCAGCTGTAGGAACACTCCCAGTTCAAGCCCCAGTCCCAGCAGTGATAGCCCAAGTTTCCCTAACACCTCTGTCCTGGCACTGCTGGGCCCCAGGACAGTGTGTAGTCTGCCAAACGCTAGGTTTGAAAACAGCACCTTGCTGCAGCCACTTAGGTCTCAGAAAAAGTGTGGGACCCAGCATGAGTTCCCTTCCTGAAGCAGTTCTGTGCCACGGTCTCCCAGCAGCTCCCTATGTTAGTTTCAGTGGTGGGAGGGTCGAGGAGCTCCCTATGGCCAAGATTGCATGATTTCACAGTGGGCATGTGGGCTGCTGGAAGTCTCTCACTCGCCCTTTCCATGGCTGCATTCTTGATAGGTGGTTTTGTTTGTTTAGATGGGAGATATTAAGGCATGATTATTGTGTTATGGAATCGCTCCTAAATAAAGGGCCTGCCCAGTGTTCAAAAGGAACAGGGGACAGTTGCTCAAGGAACATCCTTGAGTAGTCAAGAGGGGAACGAAACCCAAGCTGGGAGTGGAGGGTGAGCCTAGAAAGGAGCAGGGCACAAAGGATTTTGCTGTTGATAACTAAGTTCCAGAGAAGTGTCTGGGCTCAGGGCAGGTGGGAGATTGGGTCCCAAATAGATGTCCACCAGTGGAGTGGTGGGAGAGCCATGAGAAGCTTTGACTTCTGGTGGTGAGAGAATTAGACAGGCATGGAAAGAGTGATGGGGCTAGTCCCCATGGCCTTTTAGGGAAGGTGGGCAACCATTTCTAACTATATCCTCTTTGGGGATTGGTTTTAGCTTACAGTGGTAGAGCAGATTGTGTTGGATAGGCGAGGAAAAATCAGTGGTTTTCTTTGTGGCTTTCATTTTACCTCTCAAGGAGGAGGAGGTCCTGAACTCATAATGAATTCTTACATATGGAATCATGGAATTAAGGGTATGTACATTTAAAATCTTGATGGATATTGCCAAATAATTGATGAAAATTTAAATTCTTGTCCATGTGTATGGCAGTTTTCCCTTGCTCCCTTACCAACACTGTCACAGTACATCATCTTTGTCAAATCTAGTAGGTGAAAAATAGCTCAATGCTTTATCAATTATTATTGTAAACATCTTTTCATATATTTATTTTCCTTGTGTTTCTTCTTTATGAAATGCTGTTCATGACCTTCGCCTGTTCTTCCCTCTGGTTGCTTGTCTTTTCCTTATTGATTTGAAGAGCTCTTTGTGTATTTGGGAAACGAGCCATTTGCCAGTCATATTAATTGAAAATATAGGGGGGCATTTAATCATAGGGGTCTGGGTTTCATTGTCATTCTTTAAAAGAAGTTACCATGTCAGATTTATAAAACTATACATCTGTTTTCTTTGACGATTTTACAATATTTTGTTGGGTGAGGTAGGAATGCAGCTTTACTTCTGTTTTTTTCTTGTAACTTGCTTCCCCATTGCTGTTTGTGGAATAATCTGCTTTCCCCTAACATACTTGAAATGCTAACTTTATCCTCCCTAGTTTAAAAAGTACTTACAATTCAACTCAAGAAGAGGGCTCATCTGGATCCTGTCACACTCCATCAGTCTGAAGACTTTTCCCTTTTTCCTTCTCAGCACATCAAGTACTTCACACTCACTCCACAGTTCTGAACTCTGTCTGGGGTTACACTGATCTAAGTCTCTCAGTGTGTTTCTGTGTCTTTAATACATCAAGGTCCTACTTGTGCTATTGACTGGAAAAAGGCAAGTGATCAGCAAATAATTAGGGTCCCCTTCCTACCTCTGTCATAAAAATAGAAATTTATTACTTTCTGAAGACTTTGGAACTCTCTGGAAATGGCTGATCTTTGAAAATACTGACCGATGTTATACTCTTCCCTAAAGCGCTCACACATTCTCTCGATCTCTCATGCCTTTTCTTTCTCTGCGCACGTATTTATTCTATTCAAGTAAAATCTCCTTTAGTAATATGATTGAAACTTCTAGTAAACTGTCCATCAGTAAGAATTCTATCAAAATCATTAAAGTATATGCTTCAAGTATCTGTCTTCTGGAATGTTCTTATGGATGGGATTCTCAACTGCTGAGAGTGCTGGATAGATGAGCCTTGCTGTGGTTATGGGTTTTTGTGTTCTCTCCATAACCTTGTATGACCACACTTCCCTTCTCCACAAACGAGAAAGAACACTCCACTCCCATGGTCACACCAGTAACAGTACCTCCTCCACACCCACCAGTCTGAGTACTCCACTCCCTCACTGCTGCATCTGCTGTTACCCCCATCTTATCCTCACATCTCATCCTTCTGCCTACTTTGACACCAACAATTCTTCAACCACAGGGACTGAGCCCTCCATCCACTGATCCACTTTCCAGGGCCCATCACCCCTCCTCACCTGTAAAGCCAAGAGTCCCTGGTCTTCCTGAATATGACTCTCGCACATTCCTTTGACTCCCTAGACCCTATCTCCCCTGTCAAAGGTGCTTAGTGAAACCCCAGTTAAATCTCTGCCTACACAACAGCAGCAGCCAGGTAGTCAAATCTGCCTGGAGAAACCCCCACATCCCCTAGGAACCAAAACACTCTCACTGTGTGGGTCGCTACGGAGCTGGGAAGAGTGGCATAAAATGACATTGAGACTGTGACTCTTTTTCCTCTGTGCAGACCATGTCTTGGTGAGCAGACGGGCTGCAGGAAGGGAAGGTGGCAAGATAAGAATAGCAGTGACGGTTTGGCAAAGGTCTACTACGTGCCAGGAACTTTGACAAACATTAGTTTCGATCCTGGCATTTGAATAAGTAAATGAATATTATTACCCCCATCTTAAAGAAGAGAAAACAAGTGCAAGAAGGCATATAATTTACTCAAATATATGCAACTAATAGGTGGTAAAACTAGGCTCTGTTGACGGCATTCTGACTCCAACCTCATACTCTTTCCAAAATGTGAAGCTGCTTCTTAGCTTAGGGCCAGTGTGTAAGGTAATCAGTTCCCAGAGCCGAGCAGTGAGCAAGTAATGTCTGGACAAGCATCAGACATTAAGGAGGTACAGGCAAAAGTATAACTGTTACAAAGGTAAGGGCCTGGGAAACATAAAGAGCAGTATTAGGGACATGCTGGGGGAGGCCGAGATGGCAGGGGAGAAACACAATGGCCAATGGCTTTGCCTTGCCTTTGTTTAAGTGGTAGCAAAATGTCCAAGGATAGACAGTGAAAAATAATTTTCAGCTGGAAACCTGCCATGACTGGCTTGGCTTTGCCAATGGGATCTGATTAGTATTCTTGTGCTTTCATTAGCATTTGAAGGAAATACCCAAATGACACAAAGCCCATCCTAGCAGCTGAGATTTAACATTTTAACCCAATTTCTCTAATGCGGTTAACCTGCGATAAAATGCTGGTTAAGCACTTCCTTTTCATAAACTATTATGGGCCTCAACAAGCAAACCATTTATACAAGGACCTTGACGTTCACCTCCGCCACGCCAGGCCAGTGGACGTGCCTCCTTGCAAAGTGGATTTATCATTTGCTGCCGGGGTAGAGAGCTGGGAGTATTTTTCCCAGCCTTGGCTGGACCACAGCCAAGGTTCTAAGTGCAAATCCCTTAACATGATCTCCCTGTAACTGCCCCTGTGCTGACATGAGCCCGCCCGCGGGAGCAGCATTTTATTGCATCCTTTGTCCCAGGTTTTCCATTTTAGGGAGAATTGATAGCGATACTAAGTATAAAAACATTCTCTGTCAGTCAAATTCTTTGGCTAGCTTTTTTTAAAAAGGAGCTGGTAAGTCTTGTGGCCAGTAATAATATTTATATTGAAACTCATAGCTTGCTTCATAGGGTGAGGGCGATGGCGGTCAAGAAAGGAATTCCCTTCCCTGTGTACGATTATTCTCACGTGACGCTCACAAGAAAGCCAGGGAGTATTATTTTGAGCTCAGAGTAAATCCTGCAGCAGTTTCTCAGTTGCATAAGATTAGGATTAAGAACCCTTTAAAAAGTTCCTTTATGCCAAGACAATATGCTCACATTCAAATTTTTCCAAACACTATTTTCTGCTTCTAAAGAAAAAAACAGTTTAATTGATAGCTCTCTTTTCTTCCCTTACTCTATCAAAGGTTTAGGGGCATTTTTGTCTAGCTCCTGACCTTCTAACCCTATAAAAGAGTAGAACTTCCTACTGCACTGAAAAAAAAAAAAAAAGAAAAAGTCTAGAATGTCTCCTATTTAGTGAGATATTTAAAATCATTAATTTGCCAGTTAAATATCACAAAAGGGTAGTTCAATTATAGTTCTCCATTATGAGATAAAAATTCATTGGCCTTCTTTTGGATTATAGTAAATAAAATCTAAAAATATTAAAGAAACAAGTAATTACCCTCAGGGATATGAATCTTATAGGTTTTTCACCCGTTACTTAATGTTCTATAAACAATAGATTCAGGAGTATTAGAATACCAACATGTGAGGGAACCAGTATTAGCTCAAAGCAGTAGGGAAGGAAATCAGTAAGTTTGTTCTTGTTTCTGTGAGTCTACCCAATATATACATGGCTATGGGAAAGATTTTCAACTTCTCAATAGTTTCTAGTTCGAAATTGAGTCCTACTTTAGGTCTGTGGGGAAAATAATCTGCAAGGTGCCTGCAATGTTAAGATCTGTTATTGGGTTTCATCAGTCCACTTGGCTACTGTTTTGAAAGACACAAGGAAACAGCCTGAGACAGGCTGAAAGGAGGAAGAATTCAGTGTTTTCTAAGATACGCCACTCCTAGCACCCTCACATAGCCTTAAGACAAGTTGGAGAGAAATAAGTAAAAAGGAAAATCTGTTTGCAAAGACGTCTTGGGATACACGGTTTGGCAGACACTTTTCAGAACAAGTTGATCTGTGCGTTTAGAAGTGTATTTCCTTGAAGTTTCTCCCAGCAGCACTTAAACCCTTCCATTTTATAATCTGACTTCTAGAAACCTTTGCTTTGAGCAAAAATGAAAAATATTTTTTACTACAGCCTGAAAAGAAAAATTCAGCAGCATACAAGATATTATGTTATTATATGTGTGTGCATGTAATCTATTTTTTTGTTTTCGGTAAGAATATTATTCTGGGATGTCAAAAAATCCTGAAAAATACAAAGATAAGAGGTTTCTCTGCCTTCCATAGGAGTATCATGTTACCATGGTGATGAAACCAGCTCTTGATACCCGATTAATCAAGGTGATCCTTTGCCTTCCTGCTTCCTCCTTCCCTGTAACAGAGAGACTCACAGAAGGAAAGGAGAAAGCCAGAGGCGTGCCTGAGAGGTGGCCAGAAAAATACCCGGAGGCTCAGGTTCTGGTCTCAAGATTTTGTTATGTCAATGCCATTCAGAGAAACGACAGATCTTTTCCAATGTTCATTGTTTTGCAAAAGTGGCATTCTGCTTTGAATCATACCTTTAGAGTAATTTTATAAAATATGACAGATTTAATAAAAATTCAAAGCACCTCCTTTCATGCAGTTTCCACTGCCATCTAGAGAAACTAGAGTGAGTCAAACCCCACCTCGCGTTCCTGGTTGTCCCTCTCCTTAGGTACGCCTGCTCAAAACTTGCTGGGTCCCTCCTACCTTTGCATTTCCCCAAGACTGTGCTACCTACTTAGCTTCCTAACCTACCAGAGCAGTTTCCAGAACCCACCTCAGCAAAACCTTTCCCAATTGATCGGCCTGGGAGTCCTTATTCTCTCCATCCTCACCCGGCTAGGCTCAGGAGGGCTGCTCCTCCTCCTTCCCCTCCTGACATCAGCCCTTAGCGGGTGCTTGACGGGCGTGCTGACAATTAACAGGGGCTCGCAGAACCAGCTGAGCATCAGAATCATCCTATGCAGAGTACTGGGCCCCATTCTAGAACTACGGAATCTAAATCTCTGGGACAGAGTCTTGAAATGTATGGTTTTAAAAAACCTGCAAGTGCTTCTGATGCACTGCCAGGTTTGGAAAGCAATGATGTGTGGTTTTAAGTCTGTATCTGTCCTGCCGCCATGGGTATCCGCATCTGCTTTGTTTTGTTTTGTTTTGAGACAGAGTCTTGCTCTGTTGCCTGGGCTAGAGTACAGCGGCGTCATCATAACTCACTGCAACCTCCAACTCCTGGGCTCAAGCGATCCTCCTGCCTCAGCCTCCCAAGTAGCTGGGACTATAGGCACGCACCACCACGCCCGGCTAATTTTTCTATTTTTAGTAGACACGGGGTCTCACTCTTGCTCAGGCTGATCTCGAACTCCTGACCTCAAGCGATCCTCCCGCCTTGGCCTCCCAGAGTGCTAGAATTACAGGCATGAGCCACTGCACCCGGCCTCTGCATCCGTTTTTAAGAGGGATAATCAGATATCAGCAAACATACCTGTAAGTGTTTGTTAAATGCAGATTCCTGGGTACCAGCAAACCAAGTCTACCAGATCTGACCCAGTGGGGTGTGGCCTGGGCATCTGCATTTTAACAACACCCCCACCACCCCAATCCTGAAGTGATTTCCTTGTATAGGAGAAACAATGCCCCTTTTGGAGTCAAACCAGAATACCTACAGGGACCAGCGAGTAACTTCAGTGAATGAGGCGGCCGGGTGGGGGCAGTGAACGAAGGGAAGCTGATGCCCACAGGAAGGAGTAGGTGCTGCTTAGCCTGAGACTTTGTTGCCATTTTGCCTTACTAGAAACAGATCCAGTACTGCCTATGTTTTGAACTTGGCAGAAGCTAGACATTCAGAGAAGTTCAATTTCTCACAATTCAAAAAACAGCCAGTGAACAAACAGCTGCCCTGGTAACTTGTACCCTCTGCCTTGAGGGTTTTACCCACGTACCTTGAATGTCTGGTAGCGCGCAATGCCATGTGTCATCAGGAGCCTGGCCCAGTAACCTATGACGACTTACACAGGATGACAGAACTGCAGGCTCGCAAGGTCCTGTGGGGTCACCAGGGCCACTCCCATCATAACACTGAAATCCCCCTTCAGCATTCCCGCCCCAGTGCTGACGACGCCCCAAACCACATCTCTCTCATCCGTATCTCCTGCCTGTGCTGCAATACCTGCATGTATTTTTGCTACTTCCACTAAGATATCCCACAGACACCTCAAATGCAACATGTCCCCAAATAAAGCTGTCATGTTCTAGTGCCATCACTCCACATGCCCTTTTCTTTGTGTTCTCTCAGTGAACGTCGATACTGTCCAGCCAGCTGCCGAAGCCAGAAACCTGAGAGTCATTCTTAATTCTTTGTCCTTCCTCACAACCCCTGTATCGGATTATCTACCATGTTTTGCTAATTCTGCTACCACCTGTGTGAAACCTACAAGCTGTCATCTTTCCTAGACAAGCTCCTTGCACCTTTCTCCCTGTGAACATAACACTGCAATTGTCTCAGGACCAGCCAACTCAATTTTACAAAGAAAATCCTGCTCCTTTTCTACAAGCTGAAGCCCAACTCACATTTACTCACCTTTCCTCCTTGGCTGACAGTTGAGCTTACTTGGAAAAGGATAATTTATTAAAGATGAAATTCTCATATTTAGAAACAAATTTGGAAACTTACATGAAGTTCAGGATCATTAGAACTGGCCTTGAAAAAAACAGCACTTTAACAATGGATCTGGTAGCCTCCTCTTTATGTTGAAAAGAAGAGGGGACTGAGAGAGCACCAAGTACAGAGATGGCTCTAGGCATCCTCTGCTGAAGAATTCCCAGCCCCAGGCTTCTCTCACAGTCCACGCGTGGATACAGGGAAACTCCAACACCAGCAAGAGCCCCAGCAACAATTAAGACGAGCTAGGAACAAAGGCAGAGGTCCCAGTGCCCAAAATACCTCAACAGGTTCTCTTCCAATGTCAAATCAATTACTCCTAAAGGCAAGAGAATGAAGAACAAAGCACCTGTGTGTGATAATAAGCATAGAACCTGAGGTGGAAACTTCTAGTTTCTTTATAAAATATGTCAAACATCCACAGATTCCATCCTTGTGGCATCCTCAAAGAAAAATGATACAATTTGACATGAAAATTAGGCTATGCCTACAGTAATAGTTAAGCTTCTCAAATAAAACTGTAGGAAATTAAATTCCCTCCATAGTACTACTAAAAGTGGGAACATATATTTATTAAACAAAACAAAATGGATTATCACTTTCGGGGTCAAAACAGAGTATTTTCTTTAATAATAAAACGTATACATAAGAACATTTCAGTGAAATATAAAACAAACATTTTTCTCCCCTTATTTTCAATAGTCTTTTCTAATACCCACAGGGAGGAAGAGATGAAAAACAAAGAAAGCAAAGCCCTGCCAGCCTGCAACTAAAGATCCAGAAAGAAAAATTTACCTCTTAGCTATCATTTCACTCAAGGGATTGTGAAATGCAAAACACATCGATTTATCCTTAGTAGTCAAGTGAGCAGGTAAACACCTCTTTCAGCATCTCTCTAGATATCTTGGTTTGGGTGGTGAATAAAGAAGGAAACTCTCTAAAATGTCAAATTTGGAAAAGATACCACCTAGAAATAAGTGACGGTAATTCACAGGGATACTAAAAATAAGAATCAAGTTGCAATATCTGTATCAGTGACGAGGTATCAGTGCACCTTCCCAATCTTACCACTTTATCGAGTCTACACGGATCTTCTTTAGAGCGTACATTTTTTCATAAATTGTGGAATATTTTTTGAGAAGAAAGAGTGTAGGTCACCGAGGCCATTTGTTCTTGTAGCTGTCTGGTTGGGGGAGATCCAAGTGCGTATGAAGATGAGGGAGAGCGTGTGGCTGGCCCTTTTGCTGCTGGTCTTTCCATCTCCAGAAGCTTTGAGCACATTTGTCTGAAGTCAGACAATGCCAGCTCTTTTGATATTAGGTCTCTGGGTGGAGCTTTCAAAATCATTCTTTGTTCCACTTTTCCTGTATTGTCAAACTGTGCCCAATAGGTCGTCTAGAGTGTGAATTTCAAACATGTGCTATTAATATGCCCAAAAGTGTTGCTGCAGAAAAGAAAAAAATATATATATTAATTGAATCCTGGTCTATTTTTACACATAATATCAAAAATATATCTTCTGTGTCCTAAAACAATAGGAAATGATTTGTAAAACCATGTGAAATCTTCAGGTGAATAAACCTACAGGTTTTAAAATATGTATTATTTATTGTTATTAAAAGTAATTACTATCTTACAACGATTCTCCAACAAAAACCACACAGAGTAAGTAGAGGTAAACCATGAAAAAAAGAATAATTTTGTCACCTTTCTTTCATTTACCCTGGTCTTCCTGTTGGAATACGGATGATCATTAGCAACATTACTACATCTGTAGACACTTCATATTTTAACATTTCTTTGTAAATGTTTCTTTTTAGAATATTTTTCTCATGAATGTTTTTTGGGAAGATCACTATTATTCCAATTTTATAGATGTCACATGGCAATCATGACAGTATCTACCCTCAGAGGATTGCTTCAGGGATTCATTAGATCATCCACATTAAGTGCACACAGTATTTGGCACATTACTTATTGTGTACTCAAAACATGTTAGCTATTAATAAAATACAAAAGTATTAGCTACTATATTAAAGTTATCAGAAGTCCATTTTAAGCAGGCCAATCTGGTTTGAGTCTTCCTCTGGAACTGGATAGTTCTTCCAAAAAATGCAGATACCACTGTTTCCATCTGCTGGGAGTGCTCTGCCCTCCACACCCCTGGCTCCTAACCCGTCTCCCTGGCTGGTTCTTAGTCTTTAGATCGTGGCACAGACAGTACTCTCCAAGGTACAAACAGTCTCTGACCTCTTCCAAGTTTAGATTATATCACGCATAGTGGGTGACACTAAAGCTTCATGAGGGCAGAGATCATGTCTATCTTTACGTACCACATTCTTAGCACAATGCCAGAATATCACGGGTGCTCAGTGAATACCTGCTGTAGGAGGACATCTGGTATCTGAAATTGGCCTGGCTGGTGATGGGAAGAACAGGTTCTGAGACAGTAGGAGAGATGCTGCCGGCCTGAGATAAGCAGCAGCCGGTCATGGAGCCGGTCGAGGATGAGGATGGTGAAATGGGAGGTGGCACTGCAGAAGCTCTGAGCAGAAGCTGGGGGCGGAGGGGAGGGGCAATCAGCTCCAGAGGAAATCAGGTTCCATCTGGTTACTTAAGGTCAAGCTAGCAGAGCTGCGTCCAGACACGCTGATTCTGGACATCCAGATACCAGCTCTGCAGCATGGGGAACGAGAGCCTGGGCTAACTGCACCTCTTTTCCCTCATCAGGGAAGAGTAACTTAGAAACCAGCACAGCTCTTAGGTCCCAGCCTTCCGACCAGAGTATTAACAACAAAATGCGAGTCTGGGGCCCCTGCCAGCTGGAGCGAAAGAGCCCAATCTGATCCGTGGAGCCCTGGAGACTTACCAGTTGGGATGTGTTGTGCATGTCTGGCCCAACACAGAATTACAGTGCTGAGGAAGGAACTTTGAGACTTTGGGCACAGCTGAAGGTAAATGAATTGAGATGTTCTGATTTGTTACGGCAGCTGCATCATAGGAAGGGATGACTTTAGAATAATATCTGACATGGAAGGAATTCAGAGAGAGAGCTGCACTGGGAATGCAAGCTTTATACAGATCACCAACAGCATTCTCTGCAGTGGAGGCTGACTGCCCTTAAATAAGAAAGAAAACAAATATCTGTCAGTATGCACAATTCTATAACTTGAAACTACTGTATTTGAAATAAATTGTCCTCTATCTCATTTCTTCATGGTACAAATTTGTACTACTGCTACACTCAAATGCTGACGGAAGAACAAAGCAAACTTTTTAATAGTGACATTTACTGCAATATACACACTATAAGTTAGTGTTTGTGTGTCATTAAAAGATTTTAGAGAAGCATCAGATCCCTGTGCCTTCTGATGTCTGTGTTTGGCTTTTATCATAAGCAAAATTGACCATTCCTATGAAGCAAGAACAATTCCATTCAGCCACAAATAAATTTTGGTTGATTTTTTATCACTGAAGTAGGTTATATCATTATATATCTATATTCTGCACAGTAACTAGGAGAAAAATTTTGAGATATACCATATTAACAATGTCATCTCAAATTATACTGTAAATATTTATTTTCTTCTGGACATTAATAATAATGAAAGTTAAATGATATAATTTTATGTCCACTTTAAATATAAATGTATCTGAAATGTTTGTGAAAAATAATTTAAGCAAATGTTCACAGAGATTTATAAAGAACACAAAAAGCAAGCTGATGAAGTCTAAACGCATCTGTGTCACAGGTAAGGCTTAGCACAGAAATCTCGGGACCTTGGCTGGTCATTTAACTTCTCCAGCCTTCAACTTTCTGACGCAGGTGGTGAAAGTGAAATTTGGAAGACTTAACCGATTACCACTCTTCCAGTTCTCTTTCAAAAACGATTTGGCAACATGCATTAGGAGCTATACATACACTCATGTTCTCTGTTCTCTACCTCATTCATCACACACTTCCAGGAATCCAGCCCAAGGAATAGTCTAAAATACAGAAAATCCTACATATGGGAAAGTATTTCCTATCACATGATATGTAAAACCACTCTTGCCCCAAACTGGAAATGCTAAATGTAGCAATTGGAAGATGACTAAGAAAAATCACTCTATCAATCATTTGAAAAACTATTAAAACCATTAAAATGGTGATGAGGGCTACATAACAACAAACGAAAATATTTAAGACCCCAAATCAGGAGACAAAATGGGATGTCCAATATGATTTAGAAAAATGTACCTGGAAAAAGACTTGAAACGCATAAAAAATGAACACAGTGATTATCTTAGCCCAGTTAGTAAAGGATCAATATTGCTTTTCAAATGCAAAAATCTATTTAAATACAATTAAAATGGGGATTTTGCCTCGTTGACCTTCGAGATCTCCTCAGGTCTGAACATGCCCTAAGTCTACGGTCCTAGTATACATCCGTGTCTTCCCGAGAGCGGTCTCCTGAGGTGCAATGGGGCACAGAAAGGCCTGAACTCACTACACTGGCATGAAAAGAGTGTTTCAGAGATTCTGTGGGATATAAATAGTATTGTATGTACAAGAAATAACACTGACAGGCATATGCCTCTGGCCTGACCTCTATCTGACTTAATCTGGGCTGATTTAATCATTCCATGTCACATTCAGCCACAGCTACTTTAAGTAGATTAACCATGGCTCAGGGCAACTCTTCTCTACTCTCCTCTCCTTTCCCCTAAGTCAGGAGAAAAGTCTAAACTGACTAATAGAACTCGCTGAGGCTTATTTGATGATATGAACAAGGAGGGCTGGGTTCCATTTGGACCCCATTCTCTTTTGCCTTTAGACACCATCCCCATTGGTCTCCACGGCTTCCACTCATCCCCATATGTGCACAGTCCCTCCACTACAGCACTTAAAATACCATGTGAACCTATTTCGCTTTTGCAACCTCTCTGCCGCTAATTTGTAAGCTCTGTAAGAACAAGAACTGCATCTTGTTCACCGTTGTGTCCCCATGTTTGAGGCAGGAACATTTAAGCTGAGAACTTGGGGACAGACATGGAGCTAACCAGGGAGTGAGGGGAAGGACATTCTGGCGTGAGAGCAGAACCCCTCGGGGGACAGTTGGCAGAAGGGTGACCTGAGACCCTGTCGTCTTGCATCTAACTTTCAGGTTAGGAGGTTCATATCTTCATGGTTTCTCCATGGAGAGTAGCCTTTGGGAATACTAAAAGTCACAAACTGGTAGCTGTGTTCTTTTCTCTGGCTCTCTTTTTTTCCATCTTCTTTTTCTACAAGTATGTGGGCATGCCTATGACATGTATGACACGTATAACAAAAATGCCTGCCAGTGGGTAAACATTTGTTTTGTGATGAATGTTCATATGAGGAGATTTCTTGAGCCCCTACTGTGTGTTGGTCATTGTTCTAGGTACTAGAAGTACAGCAATGAATAACACATGCAAAAATAAATAAATAAATCCTGGCTTTCATGGAGTCGACGTTCTAATGGGAGAAGACAGGCAATAAACAAACAAAACATCCAAGTAAAGAATATTAGAAAGTGGTAAGAGCAATGAAGACAAATCCAGCAGAGTCCCCTACATTATGTTTATGGGGGGAGGCTATGGCAGCTTGCAGGAATGCACAGCAGCCCAGGGGTTCAGGGGGCAGCCACACAGGCCCAAGCGTACTATAAGTGGCACAGGTGTTAGGCAGAGCTCACCTCTCACAGCTTCATCCAGGGAGGCCCCTGCAGCAGGAACAGAATACATATTCAAGCACTTGTTAGCCAGGATTTGGATTCCTCTCACAGGTGAGTAAGTGCTTGTCAACACACTATTTTCCCTTGAAAGCACAGAAAACAAAAAATACTTTGCATATTTTCCAAGGAAGACAATAGGAACATTGCTGAGGAGTTCAAGTACTCTTTCATCATTCAACTACTAAAAAACACTGACAGAGCCTCAACTATGGATTATTTACATATCAACAAAGAGTTGAACAAGACCCAGAATGTGCAGGAATGAATGATGTGCTTTTCCTCTATAGTTACTCTTTGTTTACGGATTCTAATCAACCTACATAAGGAAGCGATCATTTGGCACGTCACATTTTGCACCAGTGAGATGTCTTAAGGATCACTCATTGAAATAGGACTACTCTAGGGCCTGTAAACCTCCCGGGCAGAGGAACACTGGAATCCCTCGTGCCCCTGCTAGGATTGCCACGGTCATGACAGTCACAAGCAGCAAAGCCCCATTTTAAGATTCTCAGAAATAACAAAAGAAGTAAGGGTGAGTCAAATGATGGAATATTACACGTGTTTATCGCTGGAACGAAGTGTTACACATCAGCCATGGGAAAAGTTCACTGATCCTTAATAAATCCCTGAGCTTTCACTGAGGATGGGTTCAGTTTCTGCCTACACATCTAGCATCAGCATTGGAGGAAAATAACAAGCAGACTCTGGATTCACAAGAGGCCTCATCATACCTTTGTGCCACGATGGTGCCTGGGAGAGACAGGTGAATGGGCATTTGCTGTTTCTTAGAAAACCTCCTATTGCTCTGGAGTGCTTCTGTAATCTAAAAACATAGAGATAGAAATGTATTTAGATAGATATTTTTACAGGTATACAAAAGACACATACATTTCCAATTATAGAAAAAAAAAAAGAAAATTATAGCATTAAAGCATCATATATACGGATAAAATTCAAGGCTTTAAGAGTCAAATACCTGGTCCATGATGGCTGGAGGGATTTGCTCTCTGATGTATTTCACATAATCAACTGTTGCCTCAATAACTGAAGCTGCATCGTTCTTTCTCCCCTTTACATATGGCAAGAGGATGCGCAGCTGCTCACAGCAATACTTGATTCTTTCTCTGGACAGAGAATTGTAACAAATGAGGAATAATTAGTCTCATTTTCCTCCTTGTATCCAAGGACAAACAACCCTTCCTCCTGGGTATGTTTGTAAAGGACTGCCCCCACCCTCCCCAATCTAGTCTCTGTTTCAGAGAAAGGCTATGTCCTCACAAGCCAGAGGCCCTCACAGCCCCGGGAATCACAACTTCCTGGGGCGCCCACTCATACTGCCGCACCAGGAGCTGCTGCTGAGGTACGCTGTGTGCTGATGGCAGTCCCAGCTCCTGGCCCCGGGCCTGCTGCAGTGCAAGGATGCCCGGACACTGGAGGAAAACACGCCTCCCCCTGCCCGCTGCTGCCTATGGAAACCAACAGACCACTCTGCCCTTTGGTGAGAGAAGCGCACGCTATATATAAATCCTTTTGTGGTTCACACTAGAAACCTAGACAGCAAAGAGCAGTCAGGAACTTCAAGCCACTAGGAACTGGACCACATTTCCGTTAGCATCTTGTAACAGATCAGCTTTATATGTCACTCTGTGGCTGGAGCCAGGGGAAAATCAGAAGGCTGCTTCCTCTACCGGAGGTATAGACAGAATGAATAAACCAGTATGCAAATGAGAATAACACCCAGGCTAGTATGAGACACTAACCTAAGTCTTTCATAGCTCTGAAGGGAAATAGATAGGACATGTAGATCTAATTGATTTAAGCCCCTGGTGCCTTCATTCATGTGCTCATTTAATAAACATTATTAAGCACCTGAGTTGTGCTGGATGCTGCCTTGACATATGCAGGGTGGAATGGTGGCTCTGCTAGCTACTAGCTAGGACCCTAGGCAAATTGCTAAACCTCTCTAAACCTCAGAATGGCAGAGAAATTAAACAAAAAATATAGTTTGACACGGAGGTAGTGAATCACTCAAATATTCTATATCAGTGGTGTTCCCATTGAGCTTTGAGAGCTCTGTGGGTTCTGTGGAAGTGTCCCAGAAACTATTCTGGAAAGAAAAGGGCGAAGAGTCAACAATTTGACAATGTGTATGAAGGGCTTTGAAACTCTTCACACTCTGGAACAGTATTTCCACTTACAAGGATCTATCCTAAGGAGATAATCTAAAACAAAGAGCAAATTTTTATACACAGACACTCATATGGCAGTACATTAGTAAAATACGGAAAACAACCCAAACACACAATATAGGAGAATGCCTTAAGTAAGCTACAGTATAGTAGTGTAGTAGAATATCATCTGGCAGTGGAAGTGATATGTTATACAGCTTATCGGAGAACAACTGGATATGTAACAGCGTGTAAAATATAATCGTAGCCATTAAGCAAAGGAAAAGTGAAGCATAAAAAAAGACTGAAGGCAAAAACATCAAGTAATAGTTATTTCTGGTTGCCTGAACTATGAATAATTTTTATTCCTTTCATTTTCTATATTTTCCAAATATTTTTGCTAGGCATATCTCACTTTCGTAATGAAAAATCCTATTGAACATCTTTTTCAACATTAGGAAAATGTTCAAACATACAGAAAAGTTGAAAGAATTACAGGGTGAACACCCACCACTTAGAGTCTACTACAGTTAACATCTATTGCACAGGTTGAGTAGCCCTTGTCCAAAATGCTTGGGACCAGAATGTTTTGGATCTCAGATGTTTTTGGATTTGGGGATATTTGCACATACATGATGAGATATCTTGGGGATGGGACTCAAGGATTCACACAAAACTCATTTATGTTTCATATAGACCTTATATACACAGCCCGAAGGTCATTTTATACAATATTTTTAGTAATTTTGTGCACGAAACAAAATTTGCATACATTGAAGTATCAGTAAGAAAAGGTGTCACTCTCTCACGTTGATGCTCAAGAAGTTTCAGATTTTGGAGCATTTCAGATTTTGGATTTTTAGATGAGGGATGCTCAATCTGTATTTGCTTGACTGTACACGTATCATCCCCTGTTCTTACAGGAACCCATTTGAACACATCAAAGTAAGTTGCAGACTTCAGTACACGAAACCCCTAAACACATCATTAGCTAGAGTTCAAATTATTTTATTTTCAGGCAAAAGTTACATAAAATAAAATGTACAAATCCTACGGGTCCCATTCTGTGAGTGTGGACAAATAAAACTGTGTAACATAAACCCGAATCAACATCATCACAACTCCAGAAAGTCCTGTGTGTGCCTTTCCAGTCAATCCCATTCCCCGTCCCCACAGGGCAACTACATTTTTGATATTTTTCCATCCCATGTTACTTTGCTTGTCTTCAAATATAAATTTGATTTATATTTATTTGATGTAAATCAAATCTTACAGCAGTATGTATTCTTTTTTTTTTTTTTTTTTTTGAGACAAGAGTCTTGCTCTGTTGCCTGGGCTAGAGTGCCATGGCGTCAGCCTAGCTCACAGCAACCTCAAACTCCTGGGCTCGAGCGATCCTCCTGCCTCAGCCTCCCGAGTAGCTAGGACGACAGGCACGCGTCACCATGCCCGGCTAATTTTTTCTATTTTTAGTTGTTTGGCTAATTTCTTTCTATTTTTAGTAGAGACAGGGTCTCACTCTTGCTCAGGCTGGTCTCGAACTCCTGAGCTCAAACGATCCACCCGCCTCAGCCTCCCAGAGTGTTAGGATTACGGGCGTGAGCCACCGCATCCAGCTTAGCATGTGTTCTTTTGCAGGGCTTCTTTCACGCAGAATAAGGCTTTGGGATTTACACAGGTG
The DNA here is from genome assembly GCA_963574695.1 of Propithecus perrieri. NCBI lineage: Eukaryota > Metazoa > Chordata > Mammalia > Primates > Indriidae > Propithecus > Propithecus perrieri. The sequence goes on along the minus strand of CAUYRB010007872.1, from coordinate 734 downwards.
GCTGCCTATATCAGTAGTTGGTTCCTTTTTCCTGAGCAATAGCGTTCCATAGTATAAATATGCCACAGCTTATTTACCCATTCACTTACTGATGAACACTTGTGCTGTTTCCAGTTTTTGGTCATTATAAATAAGGCTGCTAGATCATCCTTGACATCTTTTTGTGAATTCATGTTTTAATTTTTCTTGGGTAAATAACCAGGAATAGAAAAGATGGGTTTCTGGCAGAACTTTGACCAAAGTAGTAACATTTTACCATCCATGTATGAGACTTCTTGTTCTTCCAAACCTTTGACAATATTGAATATTGTCAGTAGTTTTAATTGTAGCATTTTGGCCTTTCTAGGGTATATGTAGTAGTATCTCATTATGCTTTAATTTGCAAATCCCTGACAACTAATGACATTGAACACTTTTTCCTGTGCTTATTGGGCACTTGCATAGCTTCCTTTGTGAGGTGTCTGTTCAAACATTCTACCTACATTCTAATTCAATTGCAGGTATTTTATACTGAGCTTCTGGATTCCTTTTTTTTTTTTTTTTTTTTGAGACAGAGTCTCACTGTGTTGCCCGGGCTAGAGTGCTGTGGCGTTGTCTTAGCTCACAGCAACCTCAAACTCCTGGGCTCAAGCGATCCTCCTGCCTCAGCCTCCCGAGTAGCTGGGACTACAGGCATGCGCCACCATGCCCAGCTAGTTTTTTCTATATATTTTTAGTTGTCCAATTAATTTCTT
>CAUYRB010007870.1:0-31309 GCA_963574695.1 Propithecus perrieri | reverse complement strand
ATTTGTATACACAAGGAGGGCAATGCGCACTACCCGAAGGATGGACATATTTGAAACACGGACTTGGGGGCGGGGAACTAAGGGCAACACTCGTAACCTAAACATCTGTACCATGGGGAGGGAGGCGGGAGGAGGGGGGAGGAAGGAGGAGGGGACGGGTATTTGCATACACAAGGAGTGCAATGCACACTACCCGAATGATGGACATATTTGAAACACGGACTTCGGTGGGGGGGAGAACCAAGGGCAACACACGTAACCTAAACATCTGTACACCCATAATTTGCTGAAATAAAAAAAAAAAAGGGAAAAAAAAAAAACAAAACAAAACAAGACAAAACCAACCAACCAACCAAAAGAAATAACATGAGAAAAACCCACAAAAATCTAATAGGGCTAAAATGTAAACTGGGCATAATTATCTTTAGTAATCTCAGAAAAATTCAGGACTGTATCAATGAAAAATAAAAAGCAACCAATAGATAGTTTTAAAACAAAGTTTTTACTATGAAAAATGTTAAACATATTCAATAGAAGTATATATAATCAATGTCCATGTATTTCTCATCTACTTTCAATAATTATCAACTCATAGTTCATCATATTTTCTCTCTACTGCCCACAGCTTATTCCTCCACTCTGTATTATTTAAAGAAATCCTAGATATGACACAATTTTACCCATAAATATTTCATGGAAATTTTTATTAATTAAAATTTTAATTAACAAAGTAAAAAATTCCATAGATAGGCTAACTTACTACATAGACAAAGCCAAAGATAAATTCTAATGACCTGAGAGATGGAACTAAGAAATTCTCCAGAAATAGAGTGCAAAAAGATAAAAAGACCATGAGATTCTATAGAAACAGAACCTAAAACAAGGATTCACATGAAAGTAATTTATTAAGGATGTGCTCTCAAAAAAAAAATAAATAACTTGTAAGGGAGAGAGGAAACAGAAAAGAAAAGAAGAAGTCAAGCAACAATGTGAGTTCAAGTGATGTCTAGCCTCATTCTATTTCATGGAGCACTCTGAAAGGCAAATGGCACTAAAGAGTTTATCTCATCTTAAGGCAAAAGGTTTGGTCTTTTATATTTTACATTGGTTAATCATCAATTGCTGGCCATCTTCCAAGCAAATCAGCTCCAGGTGCCCCCCCCCCAAAAAAAAAATTCTCCTAAGAAGGTTACAAGTGTGAAGTGTTACAAGTAATTCAGGTAGCAGTTGGAGGATGTGCTAAAAAACAAAACAAAAAAAAAGAAAACAAAAAACAGTAAAAGTAATACTTGGGTGGGGAATCATTAGCATCAGCTACTGATGGAAAATACAATCAAAAGTTAAGTAACATGGAGAATAGATATAGAACTTTATATATCTCTAATAGAACTCACAGAAAGAAGCAAAAAAGAAAAGAAAACATGAAATTATAAAAGATATTTTTGCTCAATAGGAAATTATAAAAGATAATTAAAAGAAAGGTAAAATTCTTCAGGCGGAAATAAAACCACAATTTGCCAAGTAAAAGGAAAGTGAAAAGTGTGCATAATTGGACATTTCTTTTCTAAAACTTTAAAATAGCATAGAGAGATAATGCTGAAAGTTTCCAGAGGGAATCAGTCTAGCTACGATGGTGAAGATAAGTTTTATGATTGATGCTCAGACTATGACATCAAAAAAGACAGTCATCCAAAGGCTTGAACGAGCAGAATAAATTACAGATTTACTAGTATGTATCCTATTGAGTTAAATGTGTTTTGCTGAGTTAAATATTGCTGAAATTATATGCCACTTATGTCTCACACACAAGGAAAGTGTGTATAGCATAGCAACCACCAGATTTGTGGTTGGTTTCCCAGACTTTCACACTTGTTAAAGTCTCACTTCTTGTAGATTGCTTTGTCTGCGGCCTACTGGGATCCTGCCATAAGACATGCCTGTCCATGCCCTCAGAGGCAGGTCCACTGACCTCTATACCATGGCAGATCCTGAAATGGCCCTGTAAGTTGGCTGTAGACTCTCTTAGCCATGGTCAGGGAGCAGTCCTGCCTGCCCAGAGACCTTTCAGAAGACATGCCTATCCGTGCCCTGGAAGTAGGCCTGCTGACCTTAATTCAATATGGATCCTGAAGTGGCTCTGTAACTCAGTTACAACCCTTCTCAGTTATCTTCCCGGGTCCCAAGACCCACCAGTGACATGCTTGTCTATGCCACTGAAGCCAGGCCTACTAACCTTGAAACAACTGCAGATCTGAAGCAGCCCTGTGACCCAGATGCAACCTCACTCGACCATGGTCTAGGGGCAGTCCTGTCCACCCATGGACCTATCTAGTGACCTGGCAGGATCCCTCTCAAGGACCCAGCAAGAATAATACCCATCTACACACCTGGTAACAGGCCTGCTATATATGGATCCAATTGTGAACCCTGAAGCATAGCTTTGTCCCAGTGCCAGCGCTACTCACTAAGGTCCTGGAGGCAATACCATCTTTCCAGGGATCAGACAGTATCCATTCATTTGTTCATGGTCACTTAAGATTGTTTCCCTATCTTGGCTATTGTACATAATGCTGCAATGAACATGGATGTGTAGACATCTTTATGAGATGGTGATTTTATTTCCTTTGGGTATATACCCAAAAGAGGGATTGTTGGGTCATATAGTAGTTCTATTTTTAATTTCTTTAGAAACAATATGGAGATAGTATCTTCCACAATGGTTGTACCAGTCTACATTCCCACCAACAGTGTACGAGATTTCTCTTTTCTCCACACCCTCACCGTTTATTATCTTTTGACTTACTGATAATAGACATCCTAATGGGTATGAGGTGGTACCTCATAGTAGTTTTCATTTGCATTTCCCTGATGATTAATGATGTTGAGATCTTTCCATATACCTGTTACCCACTTTTATGTCTTCTTTAGAGAAATGTCTATTCAGGTCTTTTTTCTATTTTTAAATTGGGTTATTTGTTTTTCCACTACTGAGTTGCGTGAGTTCTTTATAAATTTTGGTTATTAACACCTCATGAGATATATGGTTTGCAAATACTTTTTCCCACTCCATATGATGCCATTTTATCTTATTGATTGTTTCCTTTGCTGTGCAGAAGCTTTAAGCAGTGTTTCCACTTCTAGGAATTTCTCTTGAAGAAATAATCAGAAATGCAGATATAATTTTACAAAGAAAGATGCTTACCTTAAGGTTATTCATAATAGCAAAAATTTTTAACTCACATAAATGGTGGAAAAAATGATGGCACCTTCGTGAGATAAATGACTGTAAATAATATTAAAAATCAAAATTAAGGAGAGTATTTGATCACATGGGACATGATAATTACACAATATTAATTAATGAAGACAGGATATAAAACAACATATAAATTATAAGTCCAATGCTAAATTTTCTGTGAAAAATACATTTATATAAAGTACTGTACATAGAAAACAATTATGCAGATGTAAAACATAATATTTATAAATAGATGTTTACATAAAAGAATTAATAGTTATTTATGTATTTAAGGAAAAAGACAAAATTATAATAGGAATTATGAAATCAGTGAAACCATTTTGAAGCGGGAGAAGTTAGTTTTCTTTTTGAAACTTTACTGTATTTCCTTAACTTTCTACAAGTGAATATTAATAGTTTGCTTGGCTAATACAAATATATAAATATAACTAAATGAAAACTAAAACTGGATAAGAATAATCCCATTTTCTTTTGCGTAGAATCGAATTAAAACTTTTAAAAATCTTAAAGCAGTATTAGTAAGCTTTTGTCTGCTTTTACTAATAAAGGGAAAATGATAATTAATTTATAGGCAATATTTAAAGTTTGTTTTATGTAACATGTCAGCAGGTGCAGTTAAAAGAGAAAAGTATGTTTTACAGTCCTGTGGAAGGTAATAAATGTCAGACACATGTAGATACTGTTATAAGTTTATGAACACTCAGGGTAAAGCCCACAAGGAAAACCTTACACAAACACCAAATAAAAAGACATGTTTTCTAAGCACAGTCAGGGGACTGTTTTTAACTCCGTGTGTAATGTAGGTGAGATAGAGGGTTAAGGGTTACAGTGCAGTGGTCTGACAATAAACCCCCTGCAACTCTGTGCTTTGATGGGGTGCTAATTGAGTAGCAGGTGAACATAAATAAAAAGTACCAAGGGTGTGTAGGGGAAAGTCTTTTTGTTGATGAGGGAACATTAAAATGCTGAGCTCTGTAATAAGAAATACATACAATCTGGGTTTATTTCTCAAACCTCATTCTACCCTCCATAGTATGGGCCTCTCTAGTTTAAAATGCTTGCTAGGGAATAACATGGCTTTTAAAATGTGTGGTTGATGGCAGGATAAATCAGATAGGTTCTTGAAGTTTGTAAAACCTGGGGTTTTATGTCTTATGTTTTGCTTTTGTCTGTTTATGATTAGATGCAATGTTTTGTGTGGTTGTTGCTGCTTTCTGGCATGATTCACTCAAAATGTCTCCAGACATATTAGCAGTGGCTCAGTCATTCAGCATCTAAAGTAAAATTTCATCTGATTTTATCAGGACATAGACACCAAAAAAACATAAAACAGAGTGGATAGAAATATGAAGAAGAACTCAAGCTTTCTGAAGTTCAAGATTTTTTTTTAAATAAAAGGAATTTTTCTGTTTAGTTCACCTAGATAGATTGTATCAGAATATACAAGTAAATTCTTGAATAAACTATTTTTAAGTTCTAATACTGATACTTCACCTTTTCCAGGAAATCATATCACCCAAATACACATAACTACAATATTGAAGATTTATCTTTCCCTGAGAAATATCTTCAAATGCTTGTACAGTAACATATTCACTGACAATGTTACATATTTGAAAAGAATGAGGTCCCTGTACAGTGTATTGTTACTTCTAACAAGGCATTTGATACATCCAAATTGTAAGATATTTTTAAGCTATTAAGTTTTAATAATGATAGCTAATATTTATGATGCCTTTATTGTGCACCAGGAACTCTGCTAACCACTTTACACAGACTGTTTTATTTGATTCTCACAACTATCTTATGAAGGAAGAACTCTTAATTCACTTTTATAAATCTGTAAAAGAGGACAATAATCTGTAGAAAGGTTAGGCATCTTTCCCATAGTCACATAACTGATTAGTTGTGAAGATAGATGTTGAACCCAAGTAAACTGTATACAGAGCACAAATTCTAAACTTCTATATTTTACACGCTCCTTACATTCACTCTTTCAAGTTCCTATAGAATATTCACTAAATAAATACTTTGTTAGAATAGAGGTTCTTGCTATTCTAAGACAGTTAAGGTAGAATTACAAAAAGTTTACTTCCTGACATAGTCTAGAGTGGTGATGCTCAAAGTTTGATATTCAGACAAATCACCCCAGGATCTTTTTAAAATGCAGATACTGATTCAGTAGGTCTGAGGTGGGACTTGAGAGTCTGCATTTCTGACAAGCTCCCCAGTGATGTCTGTGGCTGCTGCGGACCTTGCATTGAGTAACAAGCCTACAGAATTTTGCTTGAGGTGGATGGAAAGGACTGGAGTACAGCCCCGGTTGTTTTTCTGTGCCCTTCTTTCCATCCCTTAATTTCTGTGAAGTCACAATCTAGTTCAGAAAACCCATTTCAACTTCCTGCCACTTTCTGCTCCGATCTTCTACTTTCCTCATCTCAAAGAAGAAAACTAGAATGCTAGTATAAATCCAAATATTGTAGTCAAGTTCAGGAAGAAAGATAGCCAGTTCGGGTGTGTTTTAAGAAAAAATAATCTGGTGCCTTCTTTGTACTATTTTGTAGATTACAGATTGTTTTTATACAAGTTTTGAATTCATAACTGAATTCTGTATATCACTAATCTTACAGGACGCAATCAAACAAACAAGCATCTCCAAAAGCACCATTTTGAGAAGTATCAGAACAGCCTAGCAAGAATAAGAGCCACAAGCAGTAGAATGGTTAGTATTTTAGGAACCAAGATATCACCAAGAAACCTAAGACTCATCTTACGTTTCTCCTACTCGTCCAACCTGTCCTGTTATATCCAACATTTGCCACACCCTGTATATTTAACACAACAGACAGCGTTTCTGTTCCATCTGCTACTGCCTTGTTTTAGTCCCTCATCACTTCTCTCTTTGTCATAGTTGCTTCATATGTGGAGCAGGGAGGGTTCTTGTTACCCTCAGGACTACTTCAAGACCATTCTCTAGACTGCTGCCAGGGAAACCTTTCTAAATTGTTAATCTAATGTCACTTCCCTGCTTTGCATCCTTCAGCATCTCCCTATAGCATTGAAGTTCAGACTTCCAAGGTTAGCACACATGGCTCATTGTGATCACACCACATCTGTCTCAGTAGTTCATTCATTCCTTCCATTACCTCACACTAACCTCTCACTGGACGCATACTGAACCAGAATACACCTCTACCATTGCATCATGGTGTTTTACACCTTTGTGCCTTCCCATATGATATTTTTATTCAGAAGCCCTCACCTTTCTTTTCTACCCTCTCCTTCCCAGCCCCTCCCTCTTGCACACCTAGTCAATCTGCCAAAAGTCAATTAAAGAAATATTCTGGAAGATCTGGCAGCTCCCTGAATCCTCCCATTAAGATAGTCAGAGAAACTATAGTGAGAACAAACAAGACCCTGTAGACTACATCAACAATAACACTAGATCTCAAATACACTCATAAACGCCAAGATATGATTAGGTAGGGCTATATGGTGTTAAAACTGTGGTGGTCGGGGGGAATCAGAGGAAGGGAAATTGACTAGTGATAGCATTGAGAGCTAGAATCCCCCAACTCATTATCAGGTACGCATTGGAAAGCACAGTGGGTCTTTCTGAGAACAGCAGGAGAAAATGGGAAAAAATTTTGAAAGTTCCAATTTAAGGGTGAGGACGAGTGATCCAAAGTTTGATATGATGGTCCTGGAGAGTTTTACAGCATGTGGTCTCTAAACTTTAAAACTGACAGACAAATCAACCCTTACAGACAAAGCTTGGCACTGAGGAAAAACTGTTGGGATTCTAAGTCACAGAGAGCAAAAGAGGGACTAAAGGAGTGAAGAAAAAAAAAAAAACAACATCAAAATAAAATTGAGAAAAGTAGCAGAGGAGGAATATCTAAGAAAGTTAAGATCATTTTTCCTTCATTGAAATGACAAAGAGGTAGTGATTCTAGTCCACCATCTCTTCTAAAAGTACAGAAAAAATCATTTCACATAATGAACAGCAGAAAAGGATCACTGCAGAATCCTGCATAAAATTAGCATGAAAATAGAGGATGAAATAAATTTTTCAAATAATGAAAGTATACCAGAAAAATATGCCCACAAAACAGATGAAGGACCTAAATGTTTCGAAGTGAGCTAAAAATAACTGATAAAATTATAGAACCTATAAAGAACAACATATATCCGAATTTGAAAACTCAAAAGTGTGGTGATTGGATAAAAAGAAGATTTGAAAAGAGATGTAAAAGAATTCAGAGAATAATTAAAAATAAATGAAAAAAATATCTCTAAAGTTAAGAAGAAACACAAAAGCAACTAATGCAACTGAATATGCTTTAAGAGAAATAAAATATGAAAAAGAGGGTTTTGTAGACAATAAAATTTAAAAATATCATTAAAAAGGCATTCAAGAGTAGTTGATAAATATTTGATAAACATATAAATAGTGGGGGCATAGCTACATAGAAAAGAACTCATTCAAGTGACTTTAAAACATGGTACTTTGATCATATGTCCCTAGTGGGATATGCCCTAAGGATTAAAAGTAGAATAAAGGCACCCAGTCAAAAAAAAAACTCCACAAAATTAGACTTTGGAGGGAAATCATATAGTTAGTGGACATGTTGGCATTATTATTGTAAGACTGTTGTATGATTAATATGAGATAAATGAGAATTATGTTGGTGTTATTAAAAGCAGGAATTTTTTTCTAGTGAGAGAAAGGAGATACTATTGTAACACAAATGAGGTTAAATTGTCTTGAACTATATAGTCTTGAATTTGGCTTAGACCTGTCAGTATAAACTCATGATTTGTTTTTCTTTTAAAAATATATTTCCTAACTCTATCCTCCATAGTGTCTTGAAACAATGACCAGCCCTGCTGGAATGAGTGCCTCTAGCCCTCAGAATATGAGCCCTAAATAAGATACCTCACTAAAGGAACCAGGGATCCTTGGAGAAATCGCTGATTCCAGATCTGGGTTTAGGGATGGGAAATGTTTGATTATGAATTAATGAGCTAACTAGAACAGTTCTTAAAACGTGGTCATTGGGCCATCAGTGCCAGCATCACCTGGGCACTTGTCAGGAATGCAAACTCTCAGTCTTACCTCAGACCTTCTAAATCAGAAAATCTGGGGTAGGGCCCAGCACTATGGGTTTTAACAAGTTCTCCAAGTGATGTTAATGAACACTGAGGTTTGAAAACCAGTGACCTAGGACAATGATTACGAATGTCTCTTAACATCAAAAAATGAGAAGCAACCAACATTATATCCTTCTGGCAGAAGCACAGACTGCCAACGTAGGAAGTAACCTTGCCCCTCCGCCAAAACCAAAATTGAACCTGAGACAGAATGAGCTCGATTTCTAATAATCAAGTTATAGAAAATAGAGAACATGTTATGCAATTGAGAAAGTCCAGACTAAGGGAAATTCTATATAAGCTATGTTTTCCCAACAAAGAAATGCTAAGGGAAAAATTATATATGGGGAAAAACCTATAGATTAGGAGAGAACAATTATAATACTGTATGGACCTTATCTGATCCAAAGTCAAATAAATACATTGGAAAGAAGAACATTTATAATACAATTAGATATTTTCAAACACTGACTATTCAATTATATTTAAGTTTGTTGATTTTTTTGGAGGATGGTGATACTGTGCTTATGTTTTTGAGATACTGATAAAATTATATGCTGTCCAGAAATAATTTCAAAATCATGCTGGGGAGGGGGTAGGGAAACAAATGAGGTAAATAAAATTGGCTTTGAGTTGATGATTGTTGAAACTGAGTGATGGTTACTTAGGGGCTTATTATAGTTTTTTTCTATTTTTATATATTTGAATTTTCAATAATAAATAGTCTCATATCAAGCCTCGTCACTTCCACAAAACCCTTCCCTTAGCACCACTCCCACTGTGATTTACACAGCCTGTGTCAGTGCTTCCCCATTGCCCTGCGTGTAACTCTGTCTTAGCTGTGACCAGTTCCTTGAGAAGAGGCCTGGGTTTTATTGCCTTTTATGACCCAGTGGCTGCCATAGAGCCTGAACACAGCATCTTTTTCCGTTCAGGATCCTTATGGGAAATAGAAATCACACTTGAACACAGTAACTGAAGAGGACTCAATAAAAGAATTATTTACAAGGATGTAATCAGGATTAAGAGAAACAACAGGAGCAATAGAACTACAGGCCAGTCGACAGCAGAAAGGCATTGCCTCGTCTTGCCTGGTGGGCAAGGGGATGGGAGATCTAACTGCAACCTAGCAGGAACTGTGGCTTTAGGGAAGGACTTAAAGAGAGAAGGTGGCTTTTGTCAGAGGAACAGATGTAGCCCTATGGGGGGAGGTTGTGGGGAAATATATCCCTCAAAGCCACTCCAATATCCTGCTGGTACCTTCCATGGGTTGAATCCAAGTAGAAGCAAGCAAACCTTTTAATGCAGTCAATAGGGAGAAGGAGGAGGCAGAAAGTGGATTTTGAGGGTAAGAAAATTCAGCACATCAATACTAGTTTTGAATAAAATAATGATGCCTAGAAGCAGATAAAATCCAGAGGCAAAACCAAATTATAGTCCAGAAAAGTAACCAGTATCAATATTAGAAGCAGGGGCAATGTCACAGACAAGAGGCTTCTGACCATCCTCAGAGATTTAGGAGGTTTCCAGATCCTGGTTCTCAGACCGTTCGGTGCATGTGTGCACACATAGATGTGTGGGTGCACTTGTAGGGGAGTGTGTGTGTGTTTGTGTGTGCAGAGGGAGGTACATTTGGTGACACCTTTCTCAGATGGATTCTCTCGCTTTCAATCCACAAGGCACAGATTTTGAAAAAATCAGAATTCACATGTGGCAGATTATTAAAATGGCCACAGATGTTTCTATTAATCATTAAGAGAAAAAAATCTTTGTTTTTTCAACCAGCTTTTTCTCTCTAATAGAGAAAATTTATTTGGATGCATACTGTATCACCTCCAGTAGTATTTTTAAGCAACATGCTAATATCAGAATATCATTGTAAATACACCTGCAATTGTCAGTTAACCTCATGCTATTACTTTTAGACTGCCTGCGGCAGTGTATCAGTACTGTCAGAAGGAAAAACTAACACAGAATGAGGCATTTTCACATTCTTTTCTGCAAGCCAAGACACAAAATGGGCTCATTATCAACATGTGGTTGCCCACAGTTCAGTATTAATATATCTTTAGCCTTCTAATAACTGCTGTGGAGTTGTTTAATTCAGCAAAATATAAACATGTGTTCCCTCAGGAATGATATGCTGCCAGGCAAATGAGATTTTTTTTCCTTTCTTGAAATAAAATTAATCAAGTTTGAAGATTCCAAGGCACAATTCTGGAGAAAAACATTTTTTCTAAAGATCAGTGTTGCTAGCGCTTTTACCCAATCAGCGCAAGCTGATGACCTGGTTAAATACATGAGGCCTAAAAACATTCATGGCAAGAAGGGATTTTTTCTTGTACCAGATTTTCATAGGACCTTTACCTGATAATATTTACTAACATTCATGAGCACTAAAAACAAATCCTCCTATTCTAGAAAATATAAATCTCCATACTTTGGATAATATCTGCAACCATATCTCAAAGCACCTCTGTTTACCTGGTGGCAGGGACTTAACTTGTGAGAATTTAGGCTATCGTGCTGGCTTTGCAAATCCAAATCTTGAATCAATACTAAATATCCAAAGAGATGATAATGAATGTTTATTATTCTTCATACTCAAAGATGATTTAGTCCTCTACCAATTAGATTCTTGATGTAGTAAAGGTGATACATTTACTTCATATACACAGATACTTTGTTCTCCCTGAAACTAAGGAGCATTTAGTTGAGCTATAATTGTGGCTTTCACTCTAAATAGCTACCAAGATACATAAGAATCAAACTTATGACTTCTGCCATGGGGGCCACAATGCTACAACCAGCTGAGTTCCCTAAGGCATCTGAGTTTTTAAAAATAACTGTAAAGTAGGGTGGTATGGTTAGAAAAGCACATGATCTGCAGCCAGGTGACTTGTGGTTCGGGTAATACCTCTGCCATTTACACACTGCGTGAATGTAGGCAAGCCTCTAAACATATTTGAATCTTAGTTTTCTTATTAATAAACTATTTACAATTAGTTCTGTCCTACAGAGCCATTGTGAAAATCAAATAATATAATGCATGTGGAAGAACTTTATAAATTGCTGAGTACCCTATAAGGTAAGTTTATTGCCCTTTGATTTAATTGTTTTATTTGCTCAATCAGCATTATTTGAGATTTGCCAACATGGGATTTCTGATGATTTAGTTTGGTTTTCTATTCCTTCTGTCTTTTCCATTTATCCTTTCTTTCCAGTTTTTCCATTCCCCATCCTGATTTAAAATATTAATTTCCAATAAAAAATTTCTAACTAAATGTTATGGAAAAATATTTTAGCAACATTTGCCCTCTCTTTACCATTAAAAGGGAATCTATTTCTAACCCAGCCTTAAAGATTGAAGCCAGAGAGATCACAAATGTAAATCTAGGCCAAAAGTCAGCCTCGGGATAGAGGACTCCAAAAGTGTGACAAGGTCAAAGACCAACCCAGAATAGTCCAGGCCTGACGAGAGGGTGTGTCTCACTGAAATGTGAGCCTATGGTGCATGAGGGTTGGGAAACTCCAACACTTTATGCAAGGAGATGCCAGCAAGAAGAAGGCAGAGTCATCTTACAATGTGCTGGTTCACCAGAAATTTCTCTGGCCAATGAAAGTTTCTAAAGAGTTGAGAACAGCTAAATGCCATATCAGGAAAAGCATTTGACTAACAGTAAGAATTAGCTTGAGCAAGTCTTGTTCGATCTGTCTGGGGTTTAGGTTCTCCAACTGAAAAGTCTAGATGATGTCTAAATTTCCTTCAGGCTCTAAAACTACTCCAGTAGTCATAAGTAATTCATTTCTATTTTCACTATGCAAAATAAGATACATTTGCCAAAAAATTGCAAGAAAATTAAAACAGCAATTATCACTAAAATTTGTGGTTGATAGGATTTTGAGGTTTTCCCATTCATTTGGGAGAATCCAAGAAGCCTGTATAAAAGGGTTCCCTAAGCGTCAAATTAATATTGTTTGCACCTGTATCTGCAAGCCGACCTTCTTCACACGAATCCTTATAACCAATAGGAGCTCCTGCATGTAGCAACCAACCACAGTATATTATTACTGTAAATTCCCATGCAATCTCAGGCTGATAATTTTTTGTTAAATAGGGTATGTAGGATTTTTAACTTTCACGTACAGAGAAAATTATAATCCTTGGGAACTGAAAATTTTAATTAGAAACCTCTACTCTGCCATATCCCAAAGTTGTTGCTGGTTTTGCACCATTGGCCACAGAAGAGGAAAGCACGAGGTCACTACTGGAGTGTCCTTCACTTAGCATAAAACCCAGGCCGTAACCTTTCTCATGTGGTCAGAAACCCTCTCTTCCCTATAACATCTCCTTTCATCTTTCGTATCCTCTTTCTTGCATCAACAAAAAATTATTGTCAGAGTTTTCATATTTATAGGCTATTGAAGAGACAATAGCAGATAAGAACATTTTTTTCCCTTCATTTTGAATTTGTCGTTGTTTTCATCCAGGAAAACACTGAATTAAGTTAGTGAAAAGGGGAGAAGAATGCATCTAGTCTCATGAAGCATGGGAAGATGTTAAGCCAATGATTTTTCATGCAGCAGGAGTGTCAATAAATATTTTATGTTGATAAAATCAGAAGCAAGTGAGCTGAGATATGTGAATGTATTTATTATGTCATAAGATACTGTATAAATAATATTATCATTATCCATATTTTAAGCGGAGCAAAAATGGGAAGAAGACAGAAAGAGATTCTTGCTAAGTGCTTAGTGCTACTACCCCCACCAAAGATGTGTTCAAGGCTAGAAGTCAATCCTTTAAGTTTCCTTTCTCTGCATGATGTTAAAACTCTTGCTCTCTTTTAAGTTTCTTTATCTTCCCTTCCTCCACCCACATTATATCAATGCCTAGAGAATGCTAGTCTCTGTTACATACTCAGCTCAATTTTTGGATCCACGGGTCATAGATAGACTCTTATAACGCACTGAAAGAGGCTTATGTTTAATTGAAGATGAAGGAGGTCATTTAGAGGAACCCTCTTTAAGCAATTGCAAATAAATGGTGTTTTCAGCTCAGCATCTCAGGAGCTCTGTCAGAAAGCACACATTTCAGAATCTTCAGGTTCAGTTCCTCTCTGAGGCTACAATGGCAAAGATAAGCCTGTTAGTTTTTTGTGGTTTTTTTTTTTTTCTGACCCTTGGTTTTAGACAGTTCCACAGCTTTGGACATCTGTCTTCTTCTAAGTATGCATGTCTGGTCTCCAGGGACGCTGGTGAGAGGATGTGGATGCTTGGGGGAAATCCACAGTCCCAACTGGGATAAAAATATAGAAAATCATAAGCATTTCCTCTACGTGGGGTAGGAGTAGCATCACCTTCCTATGTGCAGGACAATTTATCTCTTCCCTGACGTAAGAGAACAGAACCATTATGCTGATGTTTTATCCATTGCTGCCCAGCCTACTATTTCTGTTATTATTAGCATTAAAATAAATAATGACAATGTTGGTCCCAGAAAACTCAGCCTTTACGAATATTTCCACTCTACAACTAGCCTCCCTGCCATATCTGCGAACAAAGGATTAAAAGGACTTGAAGGGTCCCAGAAAGCTCTCCCTAGCTGTCATGGCCCATCCTTAAATGCTAAGAGCTGTTGAATCTCTGTCTGCAGAACTTGATGCCTCAAAAACATAGACGTATAATTCTTAAAGCCCAGGTAGAACACAGGCCTGCTATCGTGAATACCGATGATTTTTCCCAGTTGCAGGACTATTGGGATTGGGGGAGGGGGTAAGACAAAGGAAAGGAAACCTCTCTGAGTCACAACAACTAACTCCCGCACCTCTGAGGAGAGACAGTTCCAACCGCCAAGTTCACTGTTAGGCTCCGAATAGAATTACCTACATGTCAGTCAGTCAAGGTAGTTTAAAATACCTGTGCTCCTAAAGCCAAGGTGTCATTGTAGATTTAGCACTACTAGCAGCGTTCTCTTTGTCACACAATGAAGCAATATGGCTAATTAACGCTCACTAGGGAGTCTGAAATAATGATGCCTCTCTCTTCCTAGAGCCAATTACCCCAAATATTCAGATTACCTACCTACTATTTCACTGAAAGAAGTGTCTGGGATTTTTTTTTTTAAATTCTGGCATTATGTATCATGTAACGTCACATTATGTGATGTTGTGTCACAGCCTGACAGCTTACAACGAGGGATATGCTGAATATATTGGGTGGTTAATACCTGTCTGAATTAACAAGACAACCAACTTTCCAAAGAAAGAAAGTCTGAGAAATATCTGCTATACCTCCTGGGATATCTGGAGGGAGAACATGTCTGATTGACTAAATCAACCACTGTGTGTCACTGTTGCTTCTCGTAAAGACACATGAAAGGGTATTTGTCTGCAGAAATGGCACGCACATCTACACATAAACTGTTGATGGGTTTGTATGGGGTCCTTAATGGACACCCATTCATAAAGATTCTATTTCAATGTTTAAATGATGTCAGCCATCTGGAAGTTAATTATCGAGAGTCAGGGTAATATGCTGGAAAGGGTATGGGATTGAGCAAACAAGCTGAGCACCTGGTATGACCTTTCATTATTTATTCACCTACTCATTCAAAAATTATTTACTGCACACCTATTCTCTACAGAGATTCTGTTAAGGACAGACGGAATATATTCCAGCTCCATTCTTTTTGTTGTGCCTCAAACAAGTCAAGCATGTTCCTGCCTCAGGGCCTTTGCACTGGTTGATCGCAGGATGCTCTCCCCCAAGACATCTTTATGATGAATTCTCTCACCATCTTTAAAGTTTGCCCCCAAAAATCAACTTCTCAGTGATGCCTACCCTGGCCAACTTATTTACAAATCCCATCCCTCTTTCCTTCTAGTACTCTTTCTTCTGTTTTCCCCCCTAGAAAAAGAAATTTAGACAAACTTTTCAGAGGAACTTTCCCTAAAGAGATGACATAAAGGCAAAGAGGTAAATGATGAGGGGTAGGTAATTAGCTTTGAGAGGAAAGAAAAGAAGAGATAGCTCACTTTCCTTCTCTGTAACAGTGATAAAGACCACCTATCTGGTAAGGAGAGGATTAAATGAGATAATATATGCAAAATTTATAGAATGGCCTTCCTAAATATTCTAATTATGCCATTTACCTACTTAAAACTTCAGTCTTCCTGTTTTATTATTAACAAAATTCAGACTCTTGGATCAATACAAGGTAGTTCATGACTCCATTGCTCAGTTTCTCTTTCCGGTCTTTTTCTTTCATTATCAAATTCCATCAACTTCTACCAATGCGTGTGCACACATAGTCTCTCTCCTCTCTCTATCTCTCTCTTTCTCTCTAATCAAGCCATATTTAACTCTTTATAAAACCCACATTCCAATGTCCTATGTTGATGCTCTACCATTGTCGCTCCCTAGAATAATCAGTCTGCCCTGCACAAGCTCTCCCCGAATGATCCTCCACTCCCATGTGTTCCCCGCACCCCCTGCCTTCCTCTATTCTATTTCTTGTTGTGCGGTACTAAGACTGGTACTCTTACTGTCCTTCTTTGGAGCTACACTGTAAGATCACTGAGGGAAGAGCTGTATGTTACTAATCTTTCTATCCATAGCTCTCAATACAGAGCCCTGGACATAGTAGACCCACAATACATACATTTAAATCAGTGATGGAATCCATCCCACAGACCAGCACTACATCATGGCTGAAAACATAATTTGTTCATAATAAATGTTGATATCCTCCCATCACCCTCAACTGACTTATTTAATTATAAATGTAAGCATTCAGTTTTAATCTCTTTAGCTTACATTGGTTATATAAAGTTGTACTTCTATCAAATTAGACATTAGTTAAAATATTTTGTTTGACAATGTAACAAATATACTTTAAGAGCTATTATAAGCCAAAAACTTATTACTTGGGTGAGGAACAGGCACAAAGTCAGAGAAGAGAAATGTTAAGATCAGCACCTTCAATGAGTTTGCAATGTACTAAGAAAGACAGAGGTATGTGAACAATTAACCACCCGTAGTTTGGAACAAAATACACTGTCATACTACTAGTGTATATGGGAGAAAACAGTTGACAGAATTACACAAGAAAGGGAAAATAAGAACAAGAAAAAGATGGGCCCTTAAGGAAATGCCCTGGGAGTGAGGCTGGGGCATCAGATACACTCAAGGGTGCAGGGTCGGACACATGGAACCACAGGACTGAAAAGGTAGATGAGGTCTAGGTGGGGGAATAGGGGATGGTAGAACTCATTGGGATGTTTGCTCCACTATCTGAACGCTCAGGAGTTCGGAGTTCATTTTGAAGGCACATAGAATTTAGTATCAGCGTAGTGATGGAATTTAAGAACTTGTGGCGGCATGCAGAGGATAGTTGAGGTGAGCTTGGAGAAGGGGAAGGGGGATGGGGCAGGATCCTGAAGGCAGGAAGGCAGGTTAGGAGGCTGTTCTAAGAGTGAAAAAAAGGTGGGGAGGGAGTAAACCAGACCACCCCTGGGATGAGTGGAAAAGAGCAGTGCGAAGGCAGACCAGACTGCGCCTGACAAGTGACTGATGGGATCAAAGACAATTCCAGGAATTCAAGCAGAATTTCCAGGGGAATGGTGAACACGTTGTCCTAGAATGAGAAATGCGGAGGGAGGGGCAGATTCACTAATGACTATTCAGTCTTGGACATAATTGGCTGAGGTGTTAGGTGTCCAGGGGACACTCAGATAGAGGTCAAAGAGAGCAGGTAGTTAATTATAAACTGGGTCAAGATTTAGTCAGGAAAAGGTATATTTTTGCTAATATAAAGCTACAGGAAACATTTCCATGAAAACAGTTTTTTTTTTCCTTTCTCTTTTTTGAATTATTTCCTTAGGACAAGTTTCTACAACTGCACCACGTGTCTTTTATAAGGACCTCTCCCAATCCTCTAATTCTTTTACTTGGAGCCAGGAAAATATGCCTACCTCAGTGCTTCTTTAGAAACCTTGACATTTGTTTTGCTTTCAGTTCTGTTCCAACATCCTAATATATCACATTCTTTATGACAGTCACCAATAATTTACAGCGATCACTTTAATAATTTTATGACATGCTCTCAAGACACGATCTCAGTAGATTAGCCAGTACTTTGGGAAGAGTTTCTAAGGCACTGTTATAATCTTGTTTCCAAAACCTCATTAACATAAGCCAACTTTGTCCAAGGGTAGTGAGAGTGAAACATAATGAAACACTTGAGTTTTTGGACTAAATCCATAGCACTACTATGCTATTAACATATAAAGATATGAATTACTAAGAATCAAATTTAGATGTGGGATTTGCAAGTTTGCATATTTCTGTTGACAACATAATATAAGTGTAGAAGCCATAAATAGTGTTTTTGCCTTTCACAAACCTTGGTATATCCAACAAACATACCTGTGTCTTCCTCTAGTTATTGTAAATGCAGACTATCACATTCTAAGCAGGTAATCAGTAAGTATAGAAAGTAATTCCTATTTTCATTGGCTGCAATGAAAATCTGGGACAGACATATTCATCCTGAGTGTTGACTCTGATGAAGGCTTCAGTTTGAAACATGGATTCAATAAAACTCCAAGCTAATTGTGCTAAATGCCTTACCTCAGCATGTTAAGTCAATCTGTAGCTTAAGAAATTATATTCTACATCTTTTGAGTATTTTTTGTTCTTGGTTCATCAGAATTGTGCTATACTTATTATTTTTTTAACGCCTGGAAAAATTTGCTTTTGTAAAGCTTTCTTCTTACTCCTTTTAAAAAGGCTAAATAGAAAATTATATTTTCCCAAGAGTAAATGAAAGGCTTCTCTTTAGTTCAAAATTACAAATCCAAAACATTTGAGAGATTTCGCAAACTGGCACAGCACGTTTCATTGGCCTTGTAGGAACAGGATGATCCAGGGAGGAGAAACTGCTCATGTATCAGTATTAGCATCTCTTGACCACAGTAGGAAATATGTGAGATTATCCTGCTCCACTCCCAGAAATCTCGCTGGGCCTTGATTGTCATCTCTTGTATGCCTTCAAATGTGAGAGTCATCTGAGTTCTCACTCACCAAGTGATGGCCACTTTGCCCCATGCGGAAAATACAAAGCTAAGACACAGGTCATCTCATAGAGGGGTTAATAGAGCACTTTGCCCAGCTAGCCTTCTGCTTTTCTGCCTGCTCAGCTTCTTTTTTTCTTCCATTACCCAGATCAAATGTCACCTCCTCTGTGTAGTCTTACTCAATGCCTCCTCTCTCTGCATAGGACAAGTAGCATCTTCCTCTTAACTCCCGCATGACTCCAATCATCCCGCATTAACTTATCCTGCTGTATTTTAATGTATCTGCTTATGTTTTTCTGCTCATATTAATAAAATTCCTACAGGGCAGGGGCTGTGTCATATTTATTAGAGATAAGAAACACTCAATAGATAGATGTTGGAGAGAGGAAGGGAGGCAACATGCCCTACAATACAACAATGACAAGCTCACACTAAAGTACCAGGTCACCTCAGTTCAAATGCCATCTGTGTAACTTTCTAGCTATGTGATCTTGGTTTGGATCTGGATGAGTTATTTAATCTGTGTGCCTCAATTTTGTCATCTGTAAAAGGAGAATATAATAATACCAATCCCATAAAGCTACTGCTTGACAGCTTAAAAGACACAACCCTATAGAATGAAAGTAGTGGGAGAAAGATTGGTTTTATTACTCATTTCTATCCTCTGCAATTAATTATTAAAAGAGCCTGCTCTCTAAATATGGAGGAAAACTAAGCTCAATGTAGTTTTTCTCAAATTTTTGTGAAACTTTTACAGTGTATTCATAAATCTATTACTTCTACCAAAGGAACAAATTGCACTGAAATGTTCTTTTAAATGACTTTTCTCTGACTATAAAATTCAACTTGCTATCTACCTACCTATTTGAAAAATAAGAACAAAACAAACATCCCCCATAATTCTTCAACCCAACAGTTCTTCAAAAACCATTGTTAAAATTTTATAATTTTTCTTCTGTTCATACGTTGGTTCATAATTTAATTTTATTGGATCGATTTTCATATAACATTACTTAATTTAAAATTTCCCAAGTTATTAAATGTTCTTTGAAAATATAATTATCCACTTATGTTTGTTTATTCCCCATTATTAGATATTTAAGCAGTAATGTTTTCACAAACATCTTCTTAATAAGTTGTATATATGCATTTTTCATATATTATATAACATATTTCATTTTCATACATTATGTGACATTTTTCATTTTCATAACCTCACCATGATGGGTCAAATGTTACAATCTTTATAGGAGAAGAAACAATGGATCAGTGTTTAGTGCTTTTCTTAGCAAGTCTATGGTAAAGTCAAGACCACAAGATGAGGCTCCTGACTGTTTAGTGCCCTTTCCACCATATCACTTCATGTGTAAAAGTAAAGTGAAAAACTATCATCAGTATAAAATGAACATTGGTATACGTGTATTCGTGACTGTTGATGGATATGTGCTAATCTACTCACACATTCTTTCGTGATTCCCTTTGTGATCAGTGGCAAAAAGTAGGTGATACTGCCCCCTTCCCCCTTAGGGAACCAGAGACCCCGCCTTGTGCTCGCATCAGCACTGGGTTCTTATCTTCACAGCCAATTAGCCTGTTTCTGCACTTAGAGGTCATGTACACATTGGTAGCACTAAAAGTTTCACTGAGGGATACAAAAGGGAAATCCTCTAGTGGATATAAGTATTTGAGTGGCATATCAGGTTTTCCACTTTACCTGGAAGAAGATATGACCAGAGGTAGGGATCTATATCGATTTTTGATTAGTAGCTAACAGTTTGCCTGTATAATCAAGGACTAGAAGGAACAAGATTGGAGTGCTGGTTATGTAAGTACTGTAAGGCCAGGATTTTGCTCCCTACTATATCCTATGTACTAATGACAGCTTAGCATATCAAATACTCTCAAAAATATGAATGAAGATCTCTCAGAAAGAGATATGAGGATGTACCTCTCATAATTGTCCCAGAATTTGAGGTCATTTGTGTCCCTTATGAATTGTCACCCAAGGATACTCACTGCACAGAAGCAGATGCCCTTTAGTAAGAATTTATCAAAAGTTTCTCCCGATCAGCTTTGTCCCATAACTACTCAAGGTTTTGTTCAAAGTACCCATGAACAAACTGGCCATGGTGGCAGGGCTTGATGTGTGCACACAGTCAACCATAATTATTTACCCTCCCTAGAGCTGTTCTGGAAAGGAATGGATACCCTGTCTTCCAATACCAGAAATCAATCCTAAGTCTCTGATATGGCACCAGTTCCCATGGATTAATAATATTGGGCCTACCCTCCAAAGAGGAGCTAGAAATTACTCCCCACTGGAAGAAAAGAAAAAGGATTTGCCTGTTATGCCTGACCTGCATCTACAAGCTCATCATCCACAGTCTTACTTTATTCCATATTTCTCATCACTATATTCTTTCATTATCATCAAATAAGTCATTATACAGAAAAAGAAAGTAAAGCAGTGGGTTGACACCCATGGGATTCACTGGTCTTTTCATGTACCCCCTCATTTGGAAGCAGCTATACTTAAAGAATTGTGGTACCAGCTGGAGAATGACAACTTGTCAGCTTAGTGTTGGCCTATGTGATGCCTATATGATGTGTAATAAGCTATCAGTCTGTGACTATAGATGATGCCATTTTTCCCATACCCAGAATCAATGAATTAGAGAACTCAAAGGTAAAGTAGTTTTGTGGTTCCTCTCCCTATGATACCTAATGAACCACGTGCAAAATTTTTGTTTTTCATCACTGCAACTTTGGGCCCTGCCGGTTTAGAGGTATTTATTTCTAAAAGAAAAAGCCCTCACCAAGGGAAAGATACGAAAATGAACTTGATATTGAGATTGCCATTTTCATTTCCTCTTGTCACTGAAACAACAGGCAAAAGGTAGATAACTATATTGACTGAAGTGTTTGATCTTAATCAACAAGAGGAAATAAGATAGACAATGGGACAAGGAAGCTTGTGTCTCTATGCAAGGGATCATTTGGGGGTGCCTCTAACACTATGTCTAACAGTACAATTGATTGGAAGCCTGAAGCACACTGGAAGGATGACCAATGAGCCATATGCCCTCAAGAATAGTTTGAGTCACCTTTCATTCATTGAAGAATTTGCTAGCTGAAGTGCTTTTTGAGAGAAAATAGATTATTTAAAGCATTGTGGAGGAAAGAAGTTCTATCAATTATGGTTTTGTGACTAGTTGCAGTAATAGATTTCATTAGTGAAATTTTCTTTCTTTCTCTATTTTATGTATATTTGTGTATATTAACCAACTTCAAATTTCCCTTTCTGTCCTTCTGTTTTTTTATATGACATGTATAAATTTATGATTTATTCCTTAGTCTATGGAATATCAAGGTAAGATTATGATTGAACCAAAAGGGAAATGAATAGTACTCAGAGATTCACTCACAATTAATCACACAATGGTCCTCATTTGGATAAGAAGTTAAGTACTTTTTCACTTGTACAATGGATATGTTGCAGTATGTGTGGGATTGTGTTGTTTCTTTTTTTGTTGTTTGGTAATGTTTATAATTAATTTATAAAATTTATCTACAGCAAGTAACCAAAGGGGATGATTATGTTTGATATTTTGAATTCACACTCGGCCTCCATTCCAACATCTTTCCAGTGTATCTCCCTCTACGTTAGAGGCTAGAAAACTAAAAACTACTTTTCCAAGTCTCCCTTGCAGCTCGAGTCCTGAATGTGGAATTAAGTTCTATTAATGACATGTACTTGCAAAACATTTGAAAGGTGAAAGTTAAAAAGAACAACTTTGCTGCTTCCTTGGCTGTTGCTCCTATGAAGCAAAGTTATAAAGATGCCAGCTGTGTCTACAGAAGTATTCTGATGTCTGGCCCCTCATGAGTATTGAGACGCATTTGAGGTGGCAGCAATATCCTCATCACTGGACCACAGCGATGGCAACGGGTTCCTGAACTTGAATGTGAGTGATTGCCTCTTGGTTCTCCACATTCATAATTGCAGCAGAGCTACCAACTCTCCTGACATGTGATTTCGGCAGCCTTATTCTGGAAGTCATTCCTGGACACCCAACGTAGAGTCCTTTTCTGTAGTACTTCCAATAATTTTATAGTGACTAATTCTCCATATTAAAATAATATTTTGCTTAAACTAGGAGCAGGTTTTAGTCATTGTAGTTGAATTTTAATAAAACCCAATCTGCAATGAGCAGAAGAAAAATCTCCATTTTATATGCAAATAATATTTACTTTAAAAAAATAACACACACAGGGTCTTTTGTGTTATAATTTTTTAAACTTGGTTTCCAATCCTACTCTAATAATTTGCAGCGGTGACACCACCATTGTTCTTGTCATCTAAAATAACATCCTGCCTTCACCCTTCACTGTGTTTTATTTCTCCCACCTAAATTAGTCAACATATTCTGCTGAATCTTCCTTTGAAAACATCTATTATCACTGTTTCTCTGGTGCAAATCCTCTTTAGTTTACGTATTATTTCTATCATCACTTTCTAACTTTGACTCCAATATTCCCGCACCAACAAAACAAAAGCAAAAGCTGGTCAAAACTTCTGGTTAAAGATAGAAAATTTAGAACTCACGTTTTCCTCCAATTGCTTTCCAAACCTCATGAAAATTAAACACATTTTTAAGACATAAGCCCCAAGAACAAAGATACTAGATTAAAAGGCAATAGCAACTTAATGTTGACAGAAAATAAAAGAATAGCAAATGACATAAAAGACATAAAAAAGCTGAGTTGTTAGCCAGAAATAGGGAAGCCTAAAAGCAACCTACTTAACACCACAGAACTCTCAAAACATTCAGAATTCCACAGTACAAAGTTCCTCTGGAAGAGGACTGAAGGTGGATCCAAAAATGAGAGGATTGACTAAAAATTTGTTTAAGAAGAAATAAGGTGCAGATGCCTTCCATGCCACTGCACTCCCTAATCCTGGAAGAAGACCAAAACTTTACCTTTTTAGAGACAATAAGCTGATTATTCTTGACTGGGAATTTCAAACGTTCCATTCTGTAACTGGGAAGATTAAGACAGTGTATACCCTGAAGGTTGAATCTCCCACCTTTGTTGGATCTGGGAACGTGGACAGCCAGACTTACACACATGAAGCATGAGATCGAGTCATCTTTTTTGCAGCCCAGGAGGAAAGACCTAAAAACCTGTGCTAACAAGGCAGCCCAGCCCAGTGATTCCAAACTGAAGACCCAAGGAATCAGCCTCGCCCATGAGCTCAGACTTCCCACTGAAATTTGGTAGTGCTCCTTCTTAAATATGAATCACCTGCTAGAAAATTTAAGAAAAGCCTCTGGTGGGAAAGTGGGAGACCAAACTAAACAGAAAAGGGCCACATATAACAAAAACTATGGAGGGAAAAAAGGACTTCACAACTACTATTGTTATCTTTAGATAGGTAAGAGATATTACAGCTACAAAAGAATAAAAGACGCAGTCTAAAAAAGATGTTTAGGAATACATGAAGGCTTTTGGAAATTAAAAACAAGAAAGCAGAAATGAAAAAAAAAATCGTTGGAAAGATCAAAGATAAAGCCACAGGAATCTCCTAAAAAGTAGAGGAAAAGGACAAAACATGTAAAACAGGCGTGAAAAATAAGAAAATTAAAGGAAAATTCCAAATAACAAAAAGACCCAAGGAAAAAGAAAATACATGGAGGAAGTCATCAACTACATAATTGTAACATTTTTTCCAGAACTGAAGTATGTAAGATTCCAGCATAAATGTTCTACTGAGTGTCCAGCACAGTGCATGAAAATAGACCCACACCAAATAATATCTCTGTGAAAATTCAAAACAGCAGGGCAAAAAGGAAAGCTTAGAGGAAAAAATGGCTTCAAATAGCTACGTTGGAAGGATCAGAAGACAGGAAGTGGGTGT
Source organism: Propithecus perrieri (assembly GCA_963574695.1). NCBI lineage: Eukaryota > Metazoa > Chordata > Mammalia > Primates > Indriidae > Propithecus > Propithecus perrieri. Next base: position 6,897 of record CAUYRB010007870.1, on the reverse strand, counting down.
CTGAAAAATCAGAACATAGCCATATATCTATGTTATTCAGAGGTAGGTGAAAAAAAAGAATTTGAATTTAAAAGTGTGAACATGTTTTCTTTCAAGAAGTAGAAGAAAGATCTAGAGGATCACTGTTTTTCATAAGAAGTCTTGTAGAATATTTCCCACATTAAACTATATCCATGTATAATTTTGATGAAATTAAAAACTAAAATAGAAAAAAGAGAAAGAGAACCAAAACCAAAATTTCCTATACATCATCCTGCATAATGCCTTTGTTAAAATACCACTCATGGCATTTCATTCCCTATTTTCTAGCCTTCACTAACTCCCATTTAGAATTCATGTTTCTGATGTGTAAAGTCATCGAAAATGTGCTTCCATAGCTCATTTTCTTTAACCTAAAATCTCTGTTCTAGTCAGACTATTCTTTTTGCTAACCCTTAACTATAAGAATGTATGCATCTTTCATTATTCTCTCATCACAAGATGGATCAACCTCTCCTTTTTCTCTTTTCTACTGACATCCAACACACATTACTCTCTTCCTTGAATTCCTCTCTATGTATATTCTTTTATGTTTTGTATCACTCCCTAGTTCTCACGTGTTTGTTCTATCCATGACTGCTGAGTGGATGTATGATATTCCTCATGTGTCCAAACAGGATTTGAAACAACACAAATTATAAATTCCAAAGCATTGTTTGTGAATCAGGATTGAATGGATGAATGAATACATACATACATGCATAAATACATACACGCATAAATACATACACACATGCATGCCAGAAACTAACAAATAGATGTTCAACTTAAACTTGTGGAAATTTAAAAAACATGATATACATTTTCAGATTTAAAGAAAGAATATATTACCTTCAAATTGCTATTTTTCAGAGTCTTTTCTTTGAACTAAGGAGATATTCTTAAAGATTTGTAATCACTCATATTTTATGGACTGTATAGGTTTAAGAAATGAAGAACCAGCATCCCATGGAAACTTCTGTTAATCATCTTAGTCCATAATAATGAACCACAAAAATCTTATGAACCTTATTATTATGGGTAATTTTTATAATATTTTCTAAATATTTTTTACAGTAATAAAATATGCAGTTGAGAAATAATTTCAAGTGCCATAACAAGTCCTTTTCTAGCTGATAAAGAAAAATAAAAGTATCCACTGTCATTAGGGAAACAAAAGGCCAATCATTGGAGCGTTCACCAAAGAAAGTGCCTTCTGAAGGGGCCACTAGCCAGGACGAATAGTTGACTCAGCCTTGGTGACAATCTGGTATCCTCTCCTTTATTATTCCCTTCCTTAGCCAAACCACAAACATCCAGGCTTAATCACATCTGTAGTCTTAGCCAATAAACGTATTCCTCCACCCACAACAGACACACACACACATAACTAAAATACTAAAATATCAGATACTAAAATATCGATCCCTTTCTATGCCCTAAAATTATGTAAAACTATCACGTATATTTTCTACCTCTAATTTAAATTTAATTGTTTAAACATGACACTAAAAGTTAGGTGCTTGTATTTTAACCAAAAAAACTTCCTCCAAATAAAACTCAAAGAGAAATTGTTGTAAGAAGGATATTAGCCACCATTGAACTAGAGCGGGTGGATGTGAAGGAGGCACAGGAGTAAGTACGGCAGATTGGTGATAACGCACAGCCAGGCGAGGAAGATGCGCCTGAGCCGCACACACGCAGAGCTGTGTCTAGCACGGGTGCAGTGCTCCTCGGAGATGTGCATCAGTAGGGAAACACTTCACTCTTTGAAGCCCCCGCCGGCCACTAGGTCACCATGGAGTCTTGGTGAAAGTCGCGTGAACCCAAGACTTGGATTCTTTACTGAAAATATATGTTTGATTATTTGAAAAGCAGTAACGCCTACCATTTATTCTGCTCATTTCTGTTTACTAAGAACTTTTCTAAGCAATAGTCTATCTTGTCTAATTTTGATAGCAAACCTGTGGGGTTATGCCACTTTGCAAATGAGGGAAATGAGGCTCAGAGAAGTTCAATCATCTCCCCATGTTCACACAGATGTGAAGTGGAGGACGCAGGACTTTTACTCAGTTCCCTTTAATCCCACTCTATGAGTACAGATAGAAAAAAAAAATGGGTTTAAAATAGACTTTTATTCTCAAAGCTGCAAAGCAACTTTTAGGGTGGTATGAATAGAATTTTCATGTCTATTTTAACTAATAACAGAAAGAGATTGTGATTTGTCCAACGGCAATTGTTAACGGAACTAAGATGATATCTCACATTGTGTTTAACTTCTAGTTAAAAATCATTGCATCAGAAATGCTTGCAGTCAGAGCTTGAGGATCAGCTAATTCAACATTCTTATCATAAATGGGTAAGAAACTGAGGCCCTCAGAGAAGAAGGCACTTCCTAAAGGTCACACAAAGCCAGGACTGGCCTGAAACCCAGCTGTCTCCCTTGCAGTTCATGGCTCTTTCCCTACAGAAGGGAACATCTCTTACACACACACACACACACACACACACATACACAGTCTCTCTTTCACACACGTACACGTTTCTCCACACTCTGATAATGCTAATATTCAGGGTCTTTTGTTTAACAGGGAAATACTTCTCTTTTTCAAGCTCAGAGGAGGCAATAGCATGACTATTTCTATTTTTAATTTTCCACTGTGCACAGTACAATGCTGAGAATCTGACAGAGATTGGCAGTGGCAGCACCCACTGCAATGACACGAACCTGTCAAGGGTGAGATCAGAAAAGAGCCCAACACATAAATATTCGGAATTTTCCGCTTCTACATGGTGTTTCCAACATGCTGTTGATGAGTTCCATCCCTTCTCCCAGCCATTCATCGGTTCTTCCTGTCTGTCCCTAATGCTATTACCATCATGTATCTTTCATTCTGAATTTCCAAAGCAAAAAAACATGTGTGATGTTTAACATTTTTGCTGAGCCAAATAGAAAAATAGAGAGTGGAGGTTAGAAAAGGAGGAAGAAAAGTAAAACTTTTTCTTCTTGCTAATAATAAAATGACTTACTACTTTCAGCCGGTATCATTCTCTGTTTGCAGTCTATGTAGGGATCATGGAATTCACCACCACAATAGAGCAACCCCTGAGGTGAAACTCAGCAGTCACAACAGCCAAACAGCTCAAAAACTTAAGGTGGGAAAAAAAAAAATAATGCTTAAGTCAGCCGAAACTGCCAAAGTAGTGGCATATCAGACCTTAGATTCCATCAGAGACATCATATAGTCTGAGACCTGGAAGAAAATTTAGATAACAGCTCTAATCTGCATGTTACCTCCACAGGAAAACCGAGGTTGGCAGGGGTTAAATACTTGGTCCAAGATCACACAGTGTCAGAGCCAGAAATAGAACCCAGGTTACAAAATTCTACTCTGCTTTTATTCCACTTGAACTAATATGTCATATTAAAGGAAGCTTGGGAATAGTTAGGATCCACGGCTCAGTTCTTTTATATTGACACTATGGAGGGTGACTACCACATCTCCACTTAGAGTCTCTCACTGCAAAATAGAAACAGACTCTCCTAAGCTAAGTAGGGGATTCTGATTTTTTAGCAGGAGGCAAGGCTCTTTATTTCCTAAGGCTTTGAGATTGCAGGGACCAGAGGCATATGCTATCAGTAAAGCACTCAAACAGGGCAGGGAGCAGATACAACTGCTAACAATATCCTTTGTCCTGAGATTTCATAAAAATTATGGATATGGCTATAATAGCTACCACACAAACTTGGAGAGCTACTATTAGAAAAGAAAAATTAATACATTTTTACATAATATTTGTATTGATGTATCATTTGCCAGAAACTGTGCTGGGTACTTACACATTGTTCCCTTGTTAAAACTTCACATCATCCTTGAGAGGTAAGAATAACCATCTCTATTACAATGAACACTGTAGGTTGCTTACCTCTTCTGTTGTCTTCCTAAGAAAACTCAGTATCCACCAAAATTTTGCCACAGTGAAAACTCCAGATTCAATCTTTCTAGAAACAATACAAATCTTATATAAACTCTTCTGTGAACTAAAAAAAGGAATTCCCATAACGCATTTATGAACTTAGCATAACTTTGATATCAACGCCTGATATTGACAGCACTAGAAAAGCAAAATACAGGTTGTCATAAACAAAGATACAAAATTCCTAAACGAAATATTAGCAAAACAAATTCAGCAATGTATGAAAATCATGACCAAATAAAATTATCACAAGAGAAGATACTCCTAATCTTAAACAAGGTTGGATTAAAATTAAAAAAACAAATCAATTAATCTATCAAAATTAAAATTAATTAAATAATGAATCTATTTAAAGGAATGTGATTTTTAAATAGAGTCAAATAAATCACAAAACTCAACATCCATTAATGAATTATATTAAAAAAAATCTCTTAGCAGCCTAGAAAAAAGCATGTACAAAAAAGAAATAAACATCATTCAAAATGATGAAATATTGAAATCTATTCCTTTGAGATTAGAAACAAGAAAAGGATGCTATGTATTTGAAGAACTTGAGATCCTAGCCAATGCAGATTAACAAGGAAAAAAAAAAGGGATTGGAAAAGAAATAAATATCATTTCTATTACTAGCCACAAACATAAATCAAATTTTTTTTAATTTTTTAAATTTTTTATTTATTTATTTATTTTATTTCAGCACATTATGGGGGTACAGATGATTAGGTTACGTATGATGCCCTTGCCTTCCCTCCCCCCCAAGTCCAAGCTTCAAGTGTGTCCATTCTCCCAGAGGTTTGCATCACACTCATTGTTTGTACATATGCCCATCCCCTCCTCCTGCCCAACATCCAATAAATGTTATTCCTATATGTGCATTTAAATGTTGATAAGCTAATACCAATTTGATGGTGAGTACATGTGGTGCTTGTTTTTCCATTCTTGGGATGCCTCACTTAGTAGAATGTGTTCCAGCGCTTTCCAGGAGTATACAAGAGGTGCTATATCACCATTGTTTCTTTTTTTTTTTTATTTCAGCATATTATGGGGGTACAGATGTTTAGGTTACGTATGTTGCCCTTGCCCCCTCTTTCCCCCCTAAGTCCGAGTTTCAAATACGTCCATCCTTCGGGTGCTGCGCATTGCACTCTGTGTATGCAAATACCCGTCCCCTCCTCCCTCCTCCCCCCTCCCCCCTCCCCTACCCCTTGCCCAACATCCAATAGATGTTATTCTTATATGTGCATTTATGTGTTGATCAGTTAATACCAATTTGATGGTGAGTACATGTGGTGCTTCTCTTTCCATTCTTGGGATACCTCACTTAGTAGAATGCATTCCAGCTCTATCCAGGAGTATACAAGAGGTGCTATATCACCATTGTTTCTTAAAGCTGAATAGTACTCCATGGTATACATATACCACAGTTTATTAATCCATTCATGTATTGATGGACATTTCGGTTGTTTCCACATCTTTGCAATTGTGAATTGTGCTGCTATGAACATTCGAGTGCAGGTGTCTTTTTCATAGACTGACTTTTGTTCTTTTGGTTAGATGCCCAGTAATGGGATTGCTGGATCAAATGGTAGTTCTACTTGTATCTCTTTAAGGTATCTCCATATTGCTTTCCACAGAGGTTGCACTAATTTGCAGTCCCACCAGCAGTGTATGAGTGTTCCTACCTCTCCACATGCACGCCAACATATATTGTTTTGGGACTTTTCGATAAAGGCCAGTCTCACTGGAGATAGGTGATATCTCATTGTGGTTTTGATTTGCATTTCCCTGATCATTAGAGATGCTGACCATTTTGTCATATGTTTTTTGGCCATTATTCTGTCTTCTTTTGAAAAGTTTCTGTTCATGTCCTTTGCCCACTTTTTGACAGGGTTGTTTGATTTTTTCATGTTGATTTTTCTGAGTTCTAAATAGATTCTGGTTATCAGCCCTCTGTCAGATTTGTAGCACGTGAGAATTTTCTCCCATTCTGTGGGTTGCCTGTTTGCTCTTGTGACAGTTTCTTTGGCTGTGCACAAGCTTTTTAATTTGATCAGGTCCCATTTATTTATTTTTGTTGTTGCTGTAATTGCCTTTGGGGTCTTCTTCATAAATTCTTTGCCTAGGCCACTGTCTACAAGAGTATTTCCAACATCTTCCTCTAGAGAATTCTAATAGTTTCACTCCTTAGGTTTAGATCTGTGACCCAGCGTGAGTTGATTTTTGTGAGAGGTGAGAGTTGTGGATCCAGATTCAGTCTATCCAGATATAATATTATATCTAGAAAACCCCAAGGGTACAACCAAGACTCTACTTGAATTGATAAATGAGTTCAGTAAAGTCTCAGGATACAAAATAAATACACCCAAATCAGAGGCTTTCATATATGCCAACAGCAGTCATACCGAGAACCAAATCAAAGACTCAATTCCCTTCACAATAGCAACAAAGAAAATAAAGTACCTAGGAATATATTTAACTAAGGAGTTAAAATACCTCTACAGGGAGAACTATGAGACATTGAGGAAGGAAATAGCAGTAGACGTAAACAGGTGGAAAACCATACCGAGCTCGTGGGTCGGCATAATCAACGTTGTTAAAATGTCTATACTACCCAAAGTGATCTACAGATTCAATGGAATCCACATTAAAATACCAACATCATTCTTCACAGATGTAGAAAAATTAATTTTACACTTCATATGGAACCAGAGAAGACCCCGCAAAGCAAAAACAATTCTAGGCAATAAAAACAAAATGGGGGGCATCAATTTACCAGACTTCAAACTCTATTACAAAGCTGTAATAATAAAATCAGCTTGGTACTGGCACAAAAACAGAGCCTTTGACCAGTGGAACAGAACTGAGAACCCAGATATAAAACCATCCTCATATAGCCATCTA
>CAUYRB010007869.1:0-27582 GCA_963574695.1 Propithecus perrieri | reverse complement strand
ACCAAGTTTTAAGTTTGGCAACCCTTTTCCCCTTGTATAGTATTATATCCTATCTTGGTACCAATGTGCCTGTAAATATGGAAATATTTTCCTAGATTTACATGCGTATGGATAGAACACAGACAAAATGGATGGCAGTTTGGGCTTGTTCCACTCCTGCTCCACATCCAAACTTTATCACCTTCCTTCCTCTGTATTGCATCCTTTTCTAAGAGGTTGTTTTGGGTAAGAGTTAAAAAGACACAGTTAATCTAATTTTGGGGGCAAGAGGTAAAAAGAGACAGTTTATGTAAGCTGTGCTGTGAGAAGCAGGAGAACTGATTGCAGGTCCAGCAGATGTTTCATTCGAAAGGACCGATATGACTCAGTTAGAGGAGCTCTCAGGAGCCCTCCCATCTGGGAGGGGAACTAGGGGTCTTCCAGGAGGGGCAGAGGTGGGACAGAGGAGCACAAGGGGACTTCCCAACACTCCTATGGGCAGGGATGGGAAAGGCAAAGGATTAAATTTTGTGTGTGGCCACTGTCCTCCTGTGGTAAGATTTCTTTCTGGCAATGGACTGTACCTTTGAGCACTTTTAGACATGGCTCCCACAGCTACGAGGCTACAAATGCAATCTTAGTATCTGTCTCCTTGTCTCTCGTTGTCACCTATGTATTTTTAAAAACGGACCCAAATAGGTTTCTCTTTCATTATCAAATTCTACTATTAAGAGGAGCGGATACACTGTGGACACATTAGTCATTTTTGAAGACGTTGACTGCACAAGCACATACTTCACCTTCAAATGTCACACGCAAGAATGTCCTCCTGTCGGGGAGGGCTCAGAAGTTTCAGGTCCTCAAATCAGGCAAGAACACTACCTAGGAGAGGTGTCAGGGCTCTTAGCCATCATTTAGGTCAGGGGCTTTTGGGTTGTGCTCTGTGGGACTCTATAAACAGGGGAAGATTTTACGTGGGCATTTATGCTGTATTAGGTTTCTAGGGTTTCTGTAACAAAGTACCACAAAATGGTTGACTCAGGAAAACAAAAATTTTCCTCAATTCTGGAAATTCTTTCTCACAATTCTGGAGGCCAGAGTCTGAAATCAAGGTGTTGGTAGGGCTGTGTTCCCTCTGAAGGCACTGGGAGTTGAGAAAGAGTTTGTGTGTGTGTGTATGTGTGTGTGTGTGTGTGTGTGTGTGTGTGTGTGTGTGTGTAGGATCTGCTACAGGACTCTCTCACAGCGTCTGGTAGCCTCAGGCTTACAGATGGCCATCTTCTCCCTGAATATCTTCACATCGTCTTCCCTTTGTGCATGTCTCTGTGAACAGATTTCCCCTTTTTAAAAGGACATCATCAGATTAGATTAGGGCTGAGGACTAAACCCTGATCTTTTCCTTTGCCCTAAAATTCCTTTCTAAGGGGGCCTGGTGAGTCACACCTACAAACGATAAAATCTCACTAAACAGGTTTCGTTGACCCAATATAATGTGGTTTACTTCCCAACCTGATTCCGGTATAGCATCACATGAAAGATAGAAGACCTTGTCTTAAATCCTTTCCGCTGACTCCTGGTCTGCTAGACAAAGCCTCACTCTTTCAGCCAACTGTCAGCTAAAGAATCCCTAAACCCACCTATGACTTGTAAGCCCCTGCTTTGAGATGTCCCACCTTTTTGGGCCAAACCAATGTATGCCTTCCATGTATTGATTTATGATTTTACCTGTAATCCCCGTCTCCCTGAAATGTATAAAAGCAAACTGTAACCCAGCCACAGGGAGTCCACTTGTTCAAGGCTTCTTGGGCATGACTCCAGGCCATGGTCCTCAAATTGGGCTCAGAATAAACCTCTTTAAATTATTTTACAGAGTTTGGCTTCTTTTTTGTTGACAGGGTCCACTCCATTTTACTTGGTCACCCCTGTGGAGACCCAGTTTCCAAATAGGGTCTTCATGTACCTCACGTTCTGAGGTACAGGGAGTTAAGACTATAACATATCTCTTTTGGAGGAGACACAGTTCAACCTATAACAAATGTGTTAATACATTGGAGCTCTAGGTAAGATTTATTGGAAAAGTGGTTCACTGCTAAGTATTTTGAAAATCCATCATCTGAGAGATGAAGAAACTGACATTCAGTGGGGCAGATGATTTGCTCAGGTTATAGAGCTAATGTGGTAGGTTTGGGACTTGAACTCAGGCCTTAGGACTCCTCCATGCGTTTTTACTACACAGCAGTAGCTGCCGTGGTAGTTGATAGGAAGTTTTGATTGCTAGCATGGTTGCTCAACTTACTTTATTCTTTCTAGTTTTATTAGTCTTTTTCAAAAAATGTCCCTTTTAATTGGAGAATTTGACATCGACATTCTGTTGGTTGGAAAGAGCCTAAGGCAACATAAAGTAATTGTCTTTCATTAGAAGAGTTCAGAAGTACATTTGATGATCTCCATCACCTACTAAAAAATATTCATTTCTTCCTGGAATAATTTTGAAGTGAAAAGGTGGAAGACAATCCAACAGTTAATGACATGCAATCAATACTGAGTAGGAAAAATACAATGCCGTTGTTGGGTTACTGATTCTTTGAGTTCTTTATTCCCTCTCACCTTTTCTCCCCCTGTTATCTGACAGGACTCGCCGACAGATGCTAACTTGAGGGATTCAGAACTTCTGGGACAGTGCAAACCAGTCTGGAAATCCTGTGTAGTTTTGAGACTCTTGTGACAGGTGGGGAGTGTGTGGACACCTACAAAATGAAAGCAATTAGACAGTGAGATTCATCTGGTTAGACCGAGATCTATGTTGTACTGTTTTGCATGAAAGGCAGCTAGAGATCTGTCCAGGAGGAGCTCCATCGCTTACTAGCCTGTGTGTTCTTGGGCAAGTTAACTAACCCCTTTGCCCTAGTTTCCTCATTTGTGAAATGGGAATAATGATACGGGGCTTTGTGAGATGATGATTTGGTTTGTACACGGAGAAAATGCTCACAGAATATTCACATTACTGTACCACACAGCCTCTATATATTCCCACAGCTGGACCTCAGCAATGTGGACATGCTGGTCTTTTGTTCAGGGCTCTGGGGACTTCTCAAATACCCATCCGTTACCAACTCACAGTGTATCCCTAGGTGGGGCTGCTTTAAGAGATTCCTGAGCTCACCCAGTATAAACTAATTTAATCAGATTCTATGGTATCTCACTGCTTCCCCATTGCATTGTTCTTCCCTTCCAGTTGGCAAAGTCCACGCACTCTGCATCTATAAATCATTTTCCTCTAGGAGGGTTCAAGCCCAGCAGATAATCACAAAACATCCTAAGTGACTTTTGGCCATGGGGAGAAGTAGAGCCAGAATGATGACATCCCCCACGATTAGAGCTCAGTTGGGTGTGATGTGAGTCTGACATAAGATAGCTAAAATCTGGAGTCTGGGGTTAGGAAGGGATTTGAAACATTTTATTAGCAAGAAGTTTTCTCTCTCCTTCTCTCTCTCTCTCTCGTCCTCAATTCTTGTATCCGTTCACCCATCCATCCATCTTTATTGAATCCGGTCATATGTTTTTCATCTACAAAGCAAGTTAGAATTTATTTATTTGTTAATTCAATTTGTTATGCAGTAAAATTGACCAAATCAATCCTTTTAGTTACATAGACCCAGCTAAAATATTAACACATTGTCCTAGTTTAAAGAAAATTTGAGTCTGTTTTTGTATTCCCATTTTTGATATATGATTCATTCTTACTGTTTATTATCATGCGTAGGTACTTGTTATTAATGAAGATGGAGCTTACATGTAAATTCGAAGCTCCATTGGGTTCACGATAACTCTCCCATAGTCCTGTGTTCCTGCAGGCACTCACGATTGATTCTCCTTTTTGTTCAAGGCCAGAAGGAAAAGGAGCTTGCTTTGGTGTTGATTGGAACCATAAAATGGAGCACATGGGAAGAGCACATTGCTGCAATTACTATCTCTGCTATATTGGATATAGAATCCTCTTATTTCATGAGGCCTTCAAGCAGTGATTTTTTAAAAAAATTCTTTTCTCTTTCATTTATGGAGAGTGCCTCAGGCATCCACTATATGATAGGTGCTTAATAAATAATAATAACAGTTATTATTATAGAGCAGAAATCTGCTGATCCTCTCACATGAATGGAACCTTGAGAGCCCTTTTCTATTACGTGGGAGGGTGTCTTTGTTTTAACACCACCTATTGTAGCTGTTATTTCCATGCATCAGCATCCCGCTTATCCACAGGCGTCAGGATTTATGGCTATCACTGTGTCTGTTTTTCTGTCTCCTCCGTATTCAAAGCTTCAGATTTTCTTCTTTCTACACTCTAAGAGTTCAGATAACAGCATAAAATGCATAATGTATTTATGCCTCAGTAAATAATGTAGGAAGTGAATGAACCTCTGCATGTGATTAGACTCATTTTGTCTGTATTTTTCTCACTTGAAAAATTTCTGATCAGTTTCTTCTTTATCACTTTGGAAATAATAGAAAATGTGATTAAAGGCCTACACAGTCTGGGCTGTGTTCCCAGAACTGTTTTTATTTAGTGTCGCTGTATTTGGGTGATGAGATGTTTATGCCACTGCAATGAAGTTACCCTATATTCAGGAAGGATATTGCATTTAAGCCTCTTATCATATCTCCATTCGGGGGTTATTGAGGCAGGTTATTGTTTTTTGCTTTAAACCTTATACAAAGTATTTTGGATGAAAAGATTTCAATAAGGATGACACATTTCCCACAATTTCATGAAATGAATACAATGTCGTCTTTTCTTCATGACTTCACGTTATTATGCACCTATGTTGTAAAGCGTTGCAATGTCTTCAGAAATTATCAAGATGTTTTCACACTAAACGTCCCCCGGCTGCTTTCCTGAACTTCTGCTTGCTTCGTTCTGTTTCCTCCTGCGTCCTCAGGCTGCTGTTAATTTCACTCTGCTGCTGTTTCTGTCTCTAGCGTTCTCCTCCCTCTCACCTCATACTTATAAATGTGAACTTTCAGATGGAAAAATACATAATCAACACTGTTGTTATTGTATGTTAAGTAAGAATCAATAAGCTAGGAATAAGGCATGTTTTTTCTGGACTCCTCCGGACAGTCAAATATGATTTATAAGATTGTTGCAGTAGGAAGAATGCATTTTCATGGCAAGCAAACTTTTAAAAAAAATTCATTTTGAATAAACTTTTTCAACAAAACCATTGTAAAGGGGTCGTGTTTGCATAGTATTTTTGTCTCCTTGAGTCCAGAGACCACCTGCATTTCTCGGGACAACCCTGTGTTGTGCTGAGCAGGACTTAGGAACTCTATAAGCAAAAAACCCATGAACTACATGGCCTATCTGTGAGAAGAGGCTAAATTTGGTAAAAAGAGAGGATAATAAATATACAGAAGTCAGGAAAAGTGATGCAAGATAATAGCTAATAAACATAACTTGTGATTATGTTGCACTTTATAATTTATAAACAATATCTCATTGAATCTTCACAAAAATCTTGTAAAGGGATTTTTTTTTTAATCCTAGTTTTACAGAAAAGTAAACTTAGGTCACATCCACCCCCCTTGTGAAGAGTGGCGTTAGGACTCCAGGCCCAGTTCTCTGACTCTCACTGGCAGCCTCTGTTGTCTGCAGAGAGCAAGGAGGTCCTCCCTACCCACCTCCTGGCTTGTTAACACAGGTCTCGTTGTTCAATCCAAGCATTTGTATTAAGGGCACCTTTAAGCAAAGTCCAACCCTTTGGCCTTGCCTGCGACTTTCCTGGGCCTTTAGTAGAAACCTATCAACAGCAGAGTGTTCGAGCCTGTATGCCTGATGGCTTGCTCTATTCAGAGAACACTTGGCGTAGACCATCCCAACCTCCCTACTGTCCCGATCAGCCAAAAAAAAAAAAAAAAATTTATAAGCCTATAAGCTGCAGCTAAGGTCACATCTATTGTGGTTATATGTGTGGACTGATAGTGGCTTTTCCCCCTGCATTAATCGATAAAGTCTCTGGCTTCTTTGTCCTGGTGTCAGGAAATGTGGGCTCCCTTTGCAGGCCCTGGTTCCTGGTAAGGGGGAGAGACCCTAGTAGGTGGATGGAGGGGTGAGGATGGGCGAGCTTCTCTAGACTATCCTGTTGTTGACAAGGCCAGCCAATGCTTCCACCCGTCCCCAATGCACTCTTGCTTCTACCTGAGGTTCTAGGTCGCAGGCTGTCCTGGGGTAGTTTTCCGAGGTTTGTCCCCTCTCACCCGCCTTTCTTCTTCCGGCTCCTCTGCTGAGTCGGGATCCAGTCCAGCTGCTGCTGCTGCACTGGGTCCCGTGTGGTGCCTTGGTGTCCTGGGCAGTCATCTCCACCCTGGGCCTCTGACATCATCTGCTCCGACCAGAGGGTTCCCCCGGCTGGGGACCTGCTAGACATCTCCAGCCCTCTAGGAGGAGCTCTGTTGATCTCAGTCTGCACGCTTTCCATGCTTCCAGGTTCACTTCCTGGAAAGGTGAAGAGGGAGAGGATGGTTGAAACGTAAGTCTCACAACAAGCCAAACCACAGGGTGGCCATTTCCCTTGGTTTGAATTGGCAACAAACAAACCTTCCACTTCCCCCTAAGATATGCTTTATGTCACAAATACTCCAACACATGTCTTTTTACATCCAAAAGCTAGTGCTTGGGCTGACTGGGGGCCTAGTGCTTGCCATAGGGAGGGGCATTCCCATTCCAGACCACTGAAAATGCCAGTTCATTCTCCTCTTCATTATGGTGAGGCTTCCGACGTCCCTCAGATTAGCTTTATGTGTCGAGGGAGTTTCGTGCTCTCCGTTTATATGATAGAATTTGTTCTGTCAGAATGAATGTGTTAATTATGGGCTTCTATAAATTGTGCTTCTGTGCACTGCACGGTGAGAAAAGTATGACACAAAAGTAACTCGATGAGTTCTACTCCCTCCTGCACGTTAACGGGGGAGCTCACGGAAGTCAGGCGCTGTCCCCTGCCACCGGGACCATCCCAATCCCATTGGCACAGCAGCTGAGACAGAAGTGTGAGGCATACGATCAGCGGATTGCCTGTGCCCGTTTGAAACATTTGCTCAGGGAGTGCTGTATTTGAATCGGTTTCTCTGCCAGAGTTGTTAGAAGTGGTCAGAAGTTCAAACGCAGTCAGCCTTGATTCATGTGTTACTTGTTTGGCTATTGAGAACCTGGAGGGAGGAGGGGATGATTAAAATGCAAGCGCAGCTTCAGATGGCAGCAAGAGCACCTGCATCAGAGCCAGACAGACCTGGGCTTGAATCTCGGTTCTACACCTTCTAAAAGGTAAGATTCCGGGTGAGCTCCCAGTTACCTCGTTCATAAAACGTGTGATAATTCTGTCTACCTTTTAGGGTTTTTGGTGTTATAAATCGCCTTGTTTAGTGTCTGGTATATGGTACTCGCCTTGCATTAATTTGTAATTATGCTAGATTTCTATAGATTCCAGCTGCAGGAAATGACCCAAGCATGCCATTGTTGCCTCCTTGCTTGACCGATTGAGACAGAGTCTCACTCTGTCGCCCAGGGTGGAATGGTGTGGCACCATCATGGCTCACCTCAAACTTACACTGGCTATTTAAACCAAGAGGAGATTATTCAAACCTGAAGACACAGGAGAACGCTTACCTGGGCACGTGTACATTTTTCTGCTACCCAAGGAGAAAGTACGAGGTCTGTCTGGAAAGTAACCAGCCGCTCTTAATATAATGACAATGGTTAGCACAACATTGATGTAACCTGGCAGCCAAGGAGAGTGGACTGGAATGCGCATGCGTAAACAATGACCTCTTAACTGCACTAGTCAGTGGGGCGCTAGACGCCGTTGAGTGCGCTCGTGTACTGTGTGACCGTCGCATTTAAAATGGCTGAGTGAGTAGAGCAACGAATCTGCGTCAAATTTTGCGTTAAGCTTGAACATTTCTCCACAGAAAATATTCGAATGACTCGGAAGGCCTTCAGGGCCGATGCAATGAGTACAGTGCAAACAAAAGTTTGGTACAAACGCTTCAAGGACGGTTGAGAATCTGTTGAAAGTGGTCCACATTCTGGAAGGCCTGAGACAAGCAGAACACCTGAGAATGTTGAACGTGTACGGGCTGCAGTCAACAAAGATCAGTGACCGACAGTGTGAGAACTAGGAGTGATTGGAGGATTCCAAAAACTACTGCGTCCTAGATTTCGATGCAGGATCTTGGCATGAAATGTGTTGTGGCAAAATGCGTCCCGCGGCTTCTGCTACCAGAGCAGAAGGAACATTGTGCTGCATTTGCTAATGACTTGCTTCGAACCACTACCAGTGAACCAGATTTCCTCGAGAAGGTTATAACCAGAGATGAATTGTGGGTCTATAGCTATGACCCAGAAACAAAGGCCCAGTGGAAGTCGCCTGGAAGTCACCTGGTTCTCTGTGCTCGAAGAAGGCGTGGCAAAGTTGCTGCAAGATCGAGACCATGTTAACTGTGTTTTTCTTATTGGGAAGGTGTTGTCCATCACGAGTATCCTCCTCCAGGCCAAACAATCAATAAGGAGTACTACCTCAACGTTCTTCGTCGGTTGAGAGATGCAATGTGACGAAAATAGCTGCAGCTATGGGCAACTGGTGATTGGCAGCTTCATCACGACAACGTGCCTACCCAGGCATCACGTCTCGTGCAGTTTTTTGGCAAAACATCAAATCACCCAGGTGACTCAGCTCCCCTACAGCCCAGATTTGGCATCCTGTGACTTCAGGCTTTTCCCAAAACTAAAATAGCCTTTGAAAGGGAAGAGATTTCAGACCATTGGTGAGATTCAGGAAAGTACGACGAGGCAGCTGATGGAGATTCCAACAAAGGATTTTGAAGAGTGTTTTGAACAGTGGAGGAGATGCTGGGAGAACTGTGTGAGGTCCCAACGTGTCTACTTTGAAAGGGACTGAGGTATGATTGTCCTATGTACAACGTTTCTTGTGTGTTGTATCTTCTTCAATAAATGTCTCTATTATTCATATCAGATGGCTGGATACTTTCCAGACAGACCTCATATATCCACTGGTAATACATACCACTGGCATCAAAAGTCACTTGCAAGAATGTTCACAGCATTATTTTAATAGCTACAAGCTAGAAAATACTTAAATGAACATAAAGAATACCATGGGTAAATAAAATGTAACATATTCATACAAAGTAATACTCTTAGAACAATGAGAATGGACAGATTCCAACTGCATAGGACAACTTAGGGGATTCTCCCAAACATAATATTGAACACGAGAAGACAAAATGACAGTATGTACTCTGTGATCCTGTTTGAAAACAGGCAACATGGTAACAGGCATCCTTAAGAACCAGCTTTGTGTCTGACACATTGCTGACATGCATTAAATGCATGTTAAATAGTATTTTCAATAGAAAATATTCATTTCTAGCATATTGTCTACAATATGCTACATTATATGAGATACATAAATTAATATAAGGTCTATGATTTTTATCATTTAGTGGCTTATCTGAGAAATAGCATCATATATCTTAATTTTTACTTCACTGAAAATGCACCTCCAAACAGCTTTTATAACTTTATAATTATATTATTACAACTTTATAGTTATAACTAAATATATACTTCAAAAATATAGACTTAAAAAGCAAATATGTGGGTATGTGCTTTGTGTCTGACACTGTTTTAAATACTAAAGATATTAAGTTTATACTCTTCTATGGGATAATATATAAACATGTAAACTAATAAATATATGTTGAAACATTCAGTCACTGATATTCTTGTGAGGAAGATAAAATTGGATAATGTGGCAGAGAGTGACAGGCCAGGAGAGAGTTGGGGACAAGTGCTCTGCTTTAGCAAAGACATCCAGGGTCACCTCTTTAAGAAAGTAACATTGGAATTGAGACCTGAATGAAGAAGACATGACAGTCTTGAACAGGTCTGGGAAAGAGAATTCTGAACACAAAGAATACAAAATTTAGAAGCCCTGAGATGCTTAAAAATTCCATACACTCTGTAAACAGAATGGAAACCAGTAGCTGGAAAACTGCATATGGGAGGAGTAATTCAGGGAAATAAATGTTGGAAGGCAGACAGGACTCAGATACTAAAAGTTCCTAAGTGGGCAGTGATAAAAGTATATAAATTTAAAGTTTTTTATAATCTTACACTTTGGGCTGCTTAGTGAAGGACAGCTTTTTTGGTAGTTCAGAAATATTATGATAATGATGACATAGATTGGGGTTTTTGCAGTATCATTGGTAGGAAACAGCTGATTTTCATATATATTTTGGAGATGATCCTTTGGTAGATGGGATATAATATGGGAGGAAAAGAAAAATGGTTAGGCTACTTGCTGAGATAGCAAGGGTTTGTAGAAGGATATGAAGAGGATTTGGGGCAAGAAGATATGTCTCCTTGGGCCATATTAAATTTCAGATTCCTATGAAAAGTAACAATTCAATACATTGGTTTACAGCCCAGGATGAGGAGGATACTGAAGACAAATTTGGAGTCATAAAATTCAACATAGGACGGCATGAGATATCTAACAATAGTGTAGACAGACAAGTAATGAGCATTTATATTTACTGCAATCTGCAATATGGATATAAGAGAATATGAAAGTCTCTTGCTACAAAATGCTACAAAATTTTCTATAAACAGGAAATAAATAGGGCTTGTATCCTTTAAATGAAGTGCTGTACTATGGGAAAGTAAAAGAAATCCCCAGGGGGCAATGCAATGAAAGTAACTGAACAACTGCAGGGTAAATTCCCAGTTAATATTTGGCCACCATGAAAATACGGGTGGAAGAGTGGCCTCGCTAAACTTGGTAAACAAGGGAATTGAATGTTAGTGGCTTAAAAAAAAAAAAAAAAAGGTCCTGGACCATGGATCTGTGCAAATGAAGGAGCTGAATAAAGTAAAGGCACTTGAGTGGATGGCCAGAAAAAAATATACCCACAAGCAAAGGCAGAGACAAGAAAGTGTGTCTCTATCTAAGCCTGGGACTTGGGTGATTGAAAACCAAGTGAGAGCATTCCTAGTCTGGCCTCTTTTCACACTGGTTTGATGTTTTAATTTACACTATCTATGTGATAGTGGAAGGCCCTAACCAACAAATTATCATGAAAAAGTTATCCTGCTCTGTTCATATCTTCTCTAGAGGAATACTCCAGACTGAGGCCACTCAAGATACTTATAGATGAAGTAAGGCTTTTATTTAAAATGAGCCCCCCAAATTATGAAACACATAAGGAAAAACCCACCATGAAGGAGAGTCATCAGAAATAAGCAGCAGTATACTTATTCCCCAAGAATTTCAAATAGTAGAATTATTATAGAACTTAGATAATAGAATTTATTATGTTCATTCTACCTAAAGTTTTAAATGGTTAAAGGGAACAAAACAAACTAAGAGAACACCATCAAAATAGTGCAGGCAGTTTTGAAAAAGAACCCACCAAAATGTGTAAAAATTAAAACTGGATTCATCTCTACTAAAGATTTCATTAATTAAGTAGCAGATAGAGCTGGGGAAAAAATAATCAGTGTATCTGGAAACATAAAGCAGAAGCCAGAATGAAGCACAGAAAGAAAAAGAGACAAAATAAGAAATATTAGAGTTGTAGAAAATAGAATAAGAAAGAAAGGAGAGAATGGGAAAAGCAGTATTCAAAAAGATAATGGCAGATAGTCTATAATTTTTAAGCATGAATCCTCAGATTCAGACATCACAGTAAATCCTACACAAGATAAACTCAGAAATAAAACTTGAATTTATTTATACTATAGCTTACTCATATTGGAAGGAGAAATTAAAGTCATGACATGCCTTTTGTCAAACAAATGTATTCTACAGTGACAATGTCTGCAAATAGCTTTCCACCCTCTTTAAATTCAAGGATTAAATGGTACTTTTTTTTCAAGATCAACGATTCCATCTGTGCTGTTGGTCTCAACCTCTTCTGGCCTGTTCAGGACATTGTTTTATTCATATCACTTCTATTTTTGACATTTCTATTCATTACCTTTTTCCCTTATCTTTTTTGCCTGTAGACATCATTAATCCTCTTCCTACATAAAACAAAAGCTTTGCCTTTATCGTATTTGTACCTTTAGCAATCACTTAGTAGTTCCCTTTTGTTCTCATTAAAATTCTCACATAGTTAGCAATATTTGCTAAAATATTTGCTTGACTATTAATCACTTTTTGACACATAGCAGCCTGGCTTCTGAAACCCCCATGCTACCAAAATTTATCTTACTTAAGAGCAAGAAAGACCTTTCTTCCTGAATCCACTAGATTTTTTTTAGTCCTATTGCATGACTTTTTTTTTCCTTTCTGCCTGTGACCCAACCATTTGTGTCTATGCCCTCTTTGATGCTATTCCCTTTTTGAGATTCAGAATGCCATTCTCTTGGTGCTTTCTTTAACTCTCTGAAGCTGTCTTTCGAGAAATCCCAGAGGGGCTCATTTTTGTCTGTCTGCCCCCTCACAGATTAGCTTAGGGTTCTACTCTCAGACCACTTATCCATACTCTACTTCTTGTCCTAGGAATGTCACCCACTTTCATTATTTTAACATGTACTATATATATATATATATATATATATATATGTATATATATATTTACTTTTTAATCTCACTCCACATTCGTTATCTCTCCCAACAGTATCATTTTGAATATCCACTCTCTCCCCCAACACACATCCTGCACTGTTATCCACCAAATTACCTGTTCCAGACATCGTTCTAAATCCCTCTCTCCTGGGTCACAGCCAACATCTCACTAACTTCTACTAAGTCTATCTTTTAAATACTTCTCCAGTGGGTATTTTTCTTTCTCTCTGTTTCAGTTACCAATTAAATAAATCAGGCCCTAATTGTCTCTTGGTTGGAATATTAAGACAGGCTTCCAACTGGTCTAACTCGTTCCAAGTTTGAACCTCAGATCCATCACTGGCATGATGTATTTACAAAGAATGAATCGGTATTTGCTTCCAGCAGCTTTAAAAAGTTTCATAGGCTCCCTACCAGCTATAGGATAAAGTCCAAGCTCCCAGACTGATGGATTAGACACTATAAATTGTCACCTATTCAACTTTAAACTCGTCTCTTACCATTTTCTTCTATGATCTTTGCCTTAGTCTATTTTGTGTTAGAGTATAACAGAAAACCATATGCTGGGAAATTTATAAAGAAAGAAGGTTTATTTAGTTCACAGTCTGCAGGCCAGGAAGTTCCAAGGCATGGCCCTGGCTTCTGGCTAGGGCTTTCCTACTGCACATGCATAGAGACAAAACCCAAGGGACACTCTGGTGTTTTAGCAACCCACTTTCATGAGAACTAATTAATCCATTTCCATGAAAACTAATCCCTCTTGCCAAAGCAAGAACTCAGTCTCCACTGTGAGAACACCAGCAAGCCATTCATGAGGGATCCTCCCCATGATTCAAACTCCTCCCATTAGACCCCACCTCCCAACACTGCCACACTGGAAATTAAATTTTAACATAGGTTTTGATGGGGGACAAACAAACCATAGCAATCTTTATGTTCTAGCCGATTCAAACATGTATGCATCCAAACTCATTGTTTTGAGGTTCAATCTTGGTCTCTGCTATTTCTCTGATTGGAATTCTGTTTTCCCTTCCCGTTTCTTCCTCCTGTTGTTCTTCCTCTTCCTTCCCCTTCTCTTCTTCAGCTTCTTTTTTAATCCAATTAATTGATCATTTGTTCAATAGCTCAGATATTAATCCCAGAAGTTTGCCTTCTTGGTAACTTATCTTCCTCTATCCACAAACCAAAGCAGTGTTAAGCGCTTCTTCCACTATTGTATTTATTATCCCATGGGAATCTGGTTTTTTTATTTGTTTGTTTGTTTGTTTTTTCCTTCCTGAGAGTATAAACCGGGAACCTTTGTTTTAATTCATCTTTGTATTTCAGCCACCTAACACAGCACTTGACATGTAATCACTGCTTAAAAAGTATCCATTAAACTAACCCTCTCTGGCTCCACATACTTCTCTCCTAGAACCACACGATGTATAGTTACTGTTGGTTTGTTCCTTCCTTCTTCCTCTTGGGGTAAGCTGCTTACTTGCAGGCATTATGTGTGTGCTTTTCTCAATAGGTGTTGAATAAATGACATAATGAATGAATGAGAGCTGAATATAAAAGTATCCTTAGTTCTTCCTTTGTTTCTTAGTATCTCTGTGCTCCTGTTTTCTCTGCTGTGTATTCAAATGTCACATCTGCTTGGGACGTCTCTTTCCATTCCAAAACAATATTAATGGCTATTTACCTTTTTTACATTTATTCTTCCCTCTCATTATGTTCCATCTCACTAAACCAGAAAATGTTATAAAGATCCACGCTGTTCTTACATACTATTTTAATGAACAAAAAACTGTTTATTGTATAATCTGTGTCATTTAATGTGGATAAGTAGTATGCATATATTTCCCTCAATTTATTTAGATTTAAACTTCATAACAACCTCGATGATAGACATTATTAAGTTAACCTTACAGATAAGGAAATTGAGTATGAAACTATCTCCACTAAGGAGCAATCACGATTTGAATACAAGCCTAAATCCAAAATTTATGTTCTTTTCACTTAACAACATTGCCTCTATTCCTCTGCTCAGTATGTCTTAATTCCTGTTTCTGGCACATTACAGAAGACTTTGGACACAGAATTTACTACTCCAAAAACATATCAAAAGCTTATGGCTTTACTTATTTCTCCATCTCTACGTTTGACTATATCCATTGTTTTTCTTGGAAGTGTTCTGCTGTTCTTACTCTATCCCTTTTTTTTTTTTTTACTCAAGTATTTATCTGAGTCACCTTCTGCTTATTCCCAGCTTCTCTTTTTCCTTAGTCCAAAGTAAGTCTAGTGAATAACCCTACAAAACTTCCCCAAACTGGAACTGTTACGTATATGAAGATTCCACCAGGATACCATCTCACCACTTGATGCCATTCCCAGACTGTTATGCTATTTAAATATGTTACATAATTCTTTGATATATAATCCATTGCTGTGCTCCCCAACCCCCAGCCCACAGACTGGTATTGGTCCATGGTCTGTTAGGAACCGGGCTGCACAATAGGAAGTGAGTGGCGGGCCAGTGAGCAAAGCTTCATCTGTATTTACAGCTGCTCCCCATTACTCCACATAAGCTCCCTCCTGTCAGATCAGCAGCAGCATTAGATTATTATAGGAGCATGAACCCTACTGTAAACTGCACATGTGAGGGATCTAGGCTGCGTCCTCTTTATGAATCTAATGCCTGATGATCTGAGGTGGAGCTGAGGCAGTGATGCTAGCGCTGGGGAGCAGCTGCAAATACAGATTATCATACCTGCAGAGAAGTTTGACTGCACAATAAATGTAATGCTCTTGAATCATTCCCCCTCCAACCCTAGTCTGTGGAAATTTGTTTTCCCCTGGTACCAAAAAGGTTGGGGACCACTAATCTATTGCTTATATACTGTGCACCTTAAAAATAGCAACGTTAAAAAATAGATGCTGTATTTGTTAACAGACTTTGTTCAGTACCCTGTGCATGTAAATGTTGCTAGATCTTTTGGTGGTGGTGATGGTGATAATAATATATGATTGTTTACTGGCATAAGCAGTGTGTAGTTTGATAATTTTGTCTTTCAAACCAACCAGCATCCATTAGAAATAGACTCTTCACATTTGAGACA
This sequence comes from Propithecus perrieri, assembly GCA_963574695.1. NCBI lineage: Eukaryota > Metazoa > Chordata > Mammalia > Primates > Indriidae > Propithecus > Propithecus perrieri. The sequence goes on along the minus strand of CAUYRB010007869.1, from coordinate 11,855 downwards.
TTTGACTTGAGCAAACGATTTCTCTTGATTGCTTATTCACATGATAGACAGGCTTTGACAACCTAAGTCAAGGAAAATGAACTTGTTTAAAAGGATTTGAAATTGATTAATTTAGATTTAGTTTGCTTGAAGTTAACTGTGTGGTATGAATTTCTATATAGTCATTTTCTTACATTCAAGCTCTGTAAAATATTCTGAATATCTACTTCTAATGCTCTACTGTACCTCAAGCAAGACAACTGCAGTGTAACTGCAGTGATCCAAAGATGGGGTTGATATTAAAGGAAATGAGCAAAAAAGCTATTGAATACCGTAAAGATATATTGATATATTTTATGAAATGTGTTTGTCAAGAGGTAACAGGATGGTGATTTATTTGTAGAGATGGCAATTATAATAGTATTGAAGTTGTTAAATAGCCTGGAATACTTAGAATGAATCCACAGGGTACTGTGTTTTTGATACCCATTTAGCTGTATCTTACCAGCCTATTAATTTGAGTTACTTCACAGAAGTATAGAATACTATTTTTTTCCAGCATTTCACAGCAAACTTTTGAGTGAATATTCTTAAACTATTTTGCTTTTATTTTTTTTAATTTTCAGATATTAAAAAAGTATAAAAATATTGCATTAAAAACTGTATATGCATCATTTGAAATTAACTATTCACCCATATGTTAGCCTATTTTAGACCTTTTTAAAAAAGGCATTAAAATACTATAAATAAATCACACTTCCCATTCCTATGTTCCTACCTCTGCAGAGGCAATGGGAAATGTGAATTTGGTGTATATACAGTTCATGCAAGAACTTGGACTCTCAGTTGTTAGACCTCTTCATTTTCAACAATCTTTTCTCCCTTGCACACCAAACACCCTCCCTTATAGATTTACTCTAGATTTTGTCATTTCCAAGAATGGACTCCCTTCCTAATCTCAATTTTAAGAATCCATTCTCTGATAGCCAACACCTCTCTTTCCAGCTTACTTATTTTACTGGTACCCTCATTCCAACAACTGTTTGACACTAGGATGACCGATCTATCATCCTTACTCTATTTGGCCATTCCAACTTCTTGTTCTTACAGAACCTAGTTATGTTGGGTCAAAATAAGCATTTATTTAAATAACATCCAAAACCTGTTTCTATGACTTCAAAAACCCTGTCACTAAACTAAACCAACAGTTTACATCATTGAACTTTTCCTAGCAGCTGAATGTGGCTCAAGTAAAACACTAATTAATCTATAAGTGTGCTAATTAGTCTCACCTGGGTGGATCCTGGTTTGGTGGGCCCTAAAGGTTATAGCACATGGGGCCAATTTATGAAAAAGAATACAGTATTATGAATACAAAATGCCCACAGTTAACTTGAATACCACTTTACAGAGAGTACATTATATTAGAAAGGGAATGGTCTAAATCAATCATGGTCAAAATATCTTATTTTTACAAACTTTATGAAAACAGAAGACCATGTGAAAACACTGCTAAGAACACTCAAAAGACTTTGAAAGGGGCTGGGGCCAACTAGAGGCCCTCATGCTTAAGCTTCATTAACATTACAATAAATTTGCTTCTGAGTAGAACTTAAATTCTAGGACTACAAATCTCAAGTGATACTCAGCACTGCCAAGAAATTTCTAGACAATTCAGCTTTTTTGATGATTGTTTCATATCTTCTCCCTCTCTTCAATCCTAATACTCATACATCACCGACATTTTAAGCTAATCATCTTTTTCAAAGAGTATAGATGTAATCAAATGAGAATTACCTCTTTCTGTTACCAGCTTACTTGCACACAGCACAATTATCTAATCTTTCCCATGCATCATTATTTCTCTCTAATAGCATACAAATGTTGCATAATATTGCTCATGTTACAGAATAAGCAAACACAAAATAAACCTTAGTCCTGCATCCCACCTCTGTCCTTCCATTCTTTATAGCAAATCTTATCAAAAAAACCACTCCTATTTCCATGAACTCACATTTCATTCTCTATTCAACCGGTTCCAACTGGGCTTTTCTCAGAGTGTCATATTCTGGATCCATGGTCAATTTTGTCTCATTAATTTCAAGATTTTTTTTTTTATTGTTTTCTTTCATTTAGTTTTGCTTGGTTAAGACATCTGATGGTATTTTAGATAAAATTTCTTTATAAGTAATCTGTCTTTTCTGCCTGGGAACTTTAGAATTTTTCTCTTCATATTTCTGAGTTCTGAAATTTCACAATTCCGTGTCTATCGGTGTGTGTGTAGGGGGTTGTGTATATGAGAGAGAGAGAGAGAGAGAGAGAGATTGATTTATCCAATTTACCACTAAGACTTTCCAATTTGATGACCCATGTTGGTTTTCAGTACTTAAAATGTTTCGGCTATAACTTTGTTACATGTACTTCTTCTCTATACTATTTCCTGTCCTATGATGTTTTGATAGGAGTGTGATAGTTGATCTGTTAATTGCTTCTTATAATTGTGCATTTTTTCTTTATATATTTTGAGAACATATAGTCAGAGGCATTGAAGTAAATTATTATTTCATTTCTTATTGGATTGTTTTTTATTAACTAATTTTACCTTCTTTCTTCTTCATGATTTTCACACTAAATTATATATTATATATGATTTATATATATATATATTATATTAATGTTGCTGCACCAATGCTTATTTTCATATTTTTTGAGTGGTTTAGTCCTAGGCCTTTCATCTTGCAGTCAGCACTGAATCCTGTTCTTTAAATATAATCTGATGTTTTTAACAGGTGTACTTTAGATAGATATATTAGGCTTGTGTCACAAGCCTAAGAGTGATACCATTTAATTTTGAAACATGTTTAGATAATTATATACATTTCTAATGAAATCTGGTGTTATTTTATTTTTTTATTATCATGAGAATTACACATATTTTAGCAATAATTAATTACTATTGAACATCTTGACACATATCCCACTTTTTGTAGTTGCCTGGTGCCTTAGTTTCACTTTAAATAATAAATTTTTCACAATGAATGCTTATGTGTTAATATATATTCCGATATTTCTCATTTATTTTTGTTCCTATGCCTTCTTGTTTCCCCCTTTGGTTCACTTTCTATACATCGAAGTGATTCTTTAGTCTTTAATTTAGTCTTTATCCTTTAATTTCTCTAGTCTTTACAACAACTCTCCTCATTATTGTTCTTTCTGTAAATCAAAGGGGATGTTACTTAGCACACACACATATACACACATACACACACACTCACTCCACTCCACCCCGCTTCATGTTATTTTAATGAGGGCTTAGTGGTAAATTTTCTTAACCTACACCAATTTTGCTCATCAATCTTGAATAATAGTTTGGCAATGTATGGAATTCTAGCTTGACATTTATTTTTGCTTTGCTTCGAAGATAATCATTTTCTTCGGGCATCTATTGTATCATTTTTTATGTTTTTTTTTCTGCCTGGCTTCCTCCCTCTTTTCTCTGTATCTTTAATATTCTACTATTTTATCATAATATCTTTAGCTATAGTTTTTTTTCAAAATTTTTGTAATGTTCAATACTCATAACCCATTTTGTTATCTGGTCTGTGATTCTATTTTTTCTTCAAGTGTAGAAATTTCTCAAACCTTCCCACAACAAATCTCCTCATCATTGTTCTTTCTGTAAATCAAAGTGGATGTTGCTTAACACATACATACTCACTCCACTACACTTCAAGCATGGGCTGTGCATGTGTTCCACAAAACACATACATATACAAACATACACATACACATATACATACATAAATACACATACCTACACACAGATAAACACACATATACACAAAAAAGACACATAAAATATATAGACACATACACAAATATTCATGTGCACACAAACATAAACACCCATAGACTCACATGTATACATATACTCTATATGGGCACAAGCATGCCACACACACCCAACATTGTACTACTTTTTGTGTGACTTTCTTAGTACTTTATTCCTACCTAATCATCTAAAACTTTCCTTGACCCTACTCAGTTTGGAGTTCTTTTGGTCTATTTCAAAACTATTTTCATTATTCCTTTCCATTTTATAATTTGCTATTTTCTACATTGACCAATTTTTGTTTCATTTCTAGTGTGTGTCAGTTTTTTCTTTTATAGTAGTAGTTATTTCTTTACTTATATTTTTGAGCAATTTAAATGTGCTTATTTTAGGTTCTTTGTCAAAGTTTTTATATAAGACTAATAATCACCTAGAGTGGATTGGATTCATGCTCTAATTGCTGGGTCTTTGGAAACAAGATATTTCTTAATGTGTCTTATGTCTTTTTCTTAAGATCTTCCATTCTAAATAAGCAGCACAGACACCCCTATCATACACATCTTTATGTTCATCTCTTTCCAATTGAAGGATTATCATTGCTTCTACCTATCCCTGCTTGATCTTAATCCACCAGTCTTTAAAGTCTACCATTTATGGTGATCTTTTTCTGATTCCCAGAGATCATCTTAAGATAATATTGGGGGTAACATTAAATGATTAGTGATATAATACGTGGATTGGTCTCAGGATTGGTTCTTCCCAATGCCCTAGCTCCTAGCTCTCTACAAATCTATACTCCCAGTCAGTGAGTTGGTCCTTTCACAAGCAAGCACAGCTCATGCAAAGCCCTGTTACGAGTCAGTGAATCTTGCACTGGTTACTCATCTAGTAGAACACCTTCAGCCAGTTTCCTGCTGCTTCTCCTCTATTGCTTTGAATTTCAATCACATTTCTATTCTACGGAGATGGTTACCTCATTTGTAAGCCTAACTCTGCTTCCTGCATGCCTTGAATATATGTTTGTTCTTGTTTCTACATCACCCTTACATCCTATTTGGAATAGACAAGAATGAGAGATTAATGCAGTGCATTGCTAGTTGATTTGGCCACATTAATTAAATCTTCTGTGTGTTCTGTTAAAGAAGAGTTAATCATCACTATTCATTATGACTGTACCCTCTTGAGCAGTACTGCTTGAGTGAAGTGTGATCGGCAACCAAGTGTCATTGACATAACTGAGAGCATATTCTGAGGCCCATCCTACATCTACTTAATCATATCCTGAGAATGAAGCCTAGGAATCTGTGACTTAATAAGCTCTCTCCATATGATTCTTATATATATGCAAGCTCTAGAAGTACTTCTGTAGTCAATATTGGTACTTCACTTTCTGGTTGCAAATTAGAATCACCTGGGGTGCTTAAAAATAGTGATGCTGGAGCTTTACCCAAGATCAGTTATATCAGAATTTTTGAAAGCACTAAGTCTTATTAAATGCTTTGAAGGTGAGTGTAATGCGCAGCTAGGGTTGAGAAACATTGCCCTAGTCGAGTGGTTCTCAATAGGGATGATTTTGTACCTTCAGGAGGAGACAATTGGCAATGTCTGGGGACATTTTTGGTTGTCACAATTGAGCCAGGGCTGGAGATGCTGCTAAACATCTCACAATGCAGAGGACATCCATCCTGCGACAAAGAATTATCTGGTCCCAAATGTCAATAGTATTGAGGTTGAGAATCTTTGCTCTACTGCATGCTTTGGTTTTAGTCTAGGCTCTTTAGGACTTTTCCTCTAGTAATAATACCTTTATGGAAGTCACAAAGAGATACGGAAAAGAGCATAGAAGGGATTTTGAGTGTTCTGAAAGCCAAGCATCCAGATTCTCCAAGCTTTTCTTACTGTTGCTCTTATCCTTCTGAGGCTGGGAATAGCCTGATAATTAAAGGTAACCAATCGGAGAAGCAGAAAAATAAATGGAGACTTGGGACATATGTTTTATATTCAACTTATAGTTAATTATCTAGCTATTATTGGCGACATAAAATATGAACTTGTTCCTTTTTTTACTATTTTAAATATATTTTCCTCAATATATACTCTCTTGGAATAATCATATTAATTTTTTTGCTTTGTTTTTACAGTGTAAAGAAGAAAACAGAGTTTGAGGCTGAAATCAGATCTTTGATAAAAAGGAAGGCAGTGAATGATGGTATTCTCAAACAACTCTACAAGGAGGCTTATCACGTTGGTGCTATTTTCCACTTAACTGAACATAAAACAGATGAATTGGAAACTAAAATAGCAGAAGTGAGAAGAAAATTCAAGGTTGTGTATCTTTGTGTTCTTCTTAGTTGTGAAGAAAAAAAAGAGTAATTCTCCTGAATTTTATTGATTTAATATTGATAGCTAGATCTTAAGTTAAGGATTAATGGTCTTTTCAAAAAATCACTTCTGATAAATTGGAAGAAAACCACCTCTCTCCAAAGGCCCAGCTTGACTAGAAGAGGATGAGGGCTCAATGTAGCTAATCAACACTTGTTTCTACTTTTTGCTATGGTTTCTATCATCCACTATATAGTTTATCCACTATAAACTACCTGGAGCACCAGGAGTGTGATGCTCAGTTCAGCTTTATCCTATATGTCCAACACATAATAATTCCTTTCTGTGGTAGAAAGAGGGGATTCTGAGATGTGCTCTTGTACCTTATGTAGCATAAGAATAGGGAGTACCTATATCAGGCCTACAAGTTGTTGGATTCCAGAGTGCCAGGCAACTTGTAGACCACATTGCTGCAGAAATAACTGCTCATATACCTCAAATCCATTCCTAAGTTAGAGAGGTGATGAATAGCAGCTCCCTGCCATTTGTTGTAGGGACTTGGAAAGTGGGTCCCATTTTACTGAATTGAAGAAAGTGTTCACCATGGCCTTTCCCTACCCCATGGGAGCTGAGAGATCACTCAAAAGCAGCAACAGAAATTGCTCCACTTAGGAACCATTCCCAATTGCTAGTCATTCCTGCTCATCTCTGAGCCTGAATATATATGGCATTAAATTTCTATAATGTAAACATGCAGATCTGTGTCAGGGTGGTGCTGAATTTAAAATTTATTTCTGGATTTTCTTTAGATAATTCAAATTTATAATAATTCAAGTTTGTAGTTTCTGCCTGTGTAATGACCCTATTGTCTTTCATTGGCTGATTCATGAACATCTATTTAATATCCTAAGTTTGGGCATCATATTTTCCTTGCAGGCAACTTTCCGTATTTGTTGATCCTGCCTGAAATTAGTCCTAATCTATGTCATCTAGAAATTAATTACAGCAATATCACTTCCAGGGTAGCTCTGAGAAATAACCTTTTGAAGCACTAGAGGCAGAGTTTATGAATTATGTTCTCTCAAGTTAATGTATCAATAAAATGCTGGATAAATTTTAGGCATTCTTAGAATAGAAGCAATCCTGAACAGTAAGGATGTCTACAAATTTCTGAAATTTTCCAGTTATTAGAGATAATGAGTTCCCATTTTTCTTTACTTTCAATTTCATAACTGACCTATTCATGAAAGAGATATTTGGCCAAGTTTCAGGATAAAATCAGCCAACTGGGATAGGAAGTAAGTCAATAAAAAAGTAAGATGTATTCAATTATGGTGTGGATAGAATGAACAGAAATCCCACCCAGAATTGTCTAAAGAATGTAACATTGCAATAAAAAATTTTGAAAGCTTTCAGCAGATGTTAAGTACTTATCAGCACTCCAGTGGAAGACTTTTGTGTAAGCTGCATAGTCTTGTAGGATGTTTTGCTTCAATGTAATGGAATTCTGACGGAAAAGTGAGAACAGGCCCTGCATACTGGTGGGTAACCCCTCTGCTAGCCTGGGGACATATTAGCTGCTTGGTGGCTCAGGGACTTATCCTGCTCAGGAGAGGACACACAGTGGTTTGGGTGGCTCAAGGGCAGATTCCACGTTAGAATCAAAGTGCTAGAACTAAGTGGAACTTGTAAAAAGGAAGTAGAAAGAGTTTTATGCAAGCCCATTTTATGTTGGACTCTTTACACATATTAATTACTTAATGTTTGCAGTATCGTGCAATTGTTATTAGCAATTCATTTTGGGTTATCACAAAATAGTGATTTTCCCAAAATAGTATAGCTTTTTAGACAACTGTGTAGAGTTTAAAGACCAGAATATCTAATGCTGGACTTGGTATAGTCAGTAAGATGTTAGATTTATACTCTGACCAATTAAGATTCAGTCAAACTCAAAACTTCAAAATTACCATTCTAGGGGGTCATTTTTCATGTTAGGAAAAGACAATGTATTACGTCCCTAGAAGGTTTCAGTTCACTATAGTTTAGAGGTCTATGGATTCCCCTGAGTACTTTTACAAATATTTTAACCAATCTCAAACTGTTTTTAGAGAAAACTCTTGGCTCTCCCTTCAAATACTATTTGTTCACCTCTGAGACAAGCTTTATAGGCCCTTCCTTTGGGTAAAATCAAAGTCCTAAACCTTCTAAAAATCCTTCTTGGAGGCCGTCATAATCTCTTCTAGTAAAGGCCTGTTTAGAGCATCTCTAGTTCAATCAACAGAAATTCCAGATAATATTGATAATATTTAAAAATGGTCATAATGTGGACATTCTAAAGAAATCATTAATTTTTATTCTAAAGGATTTACGCCTTATAGCTGCTCACATCTGGAGCATGTTACTCTTGCCCCATGTACAATAGCCTTTATTGAATTATGAATTGATGTTATATCTTTGGCTTTTAATAAAGGTTGGTAAAAAGTAATGGCCAAAATTCACCATTGCCACTTGGTTTTTCAAACTAATATGAGAGCTAGTCATATTGTCAATGTGGTCAAAGAAACCTATGAAATTAATTTACCTCAGATTTTAGAACTAAGAAAAAGTTAATTTTTATTGATAAAATTGTAATTTCTTCTTTATCAGTAATTAGGAATTCGCTACTTTCTTGTTTCCTTCTGATTTAAGCAGCCAGAAGCTCAGACTTACTTGTGCTATGCATTTTTAGCACAATCACTCTTCTTTTTATTTCTCTATGTTCCATAATTATAACTTTGATCTTGTATCTTTTTGCTTTTGTTTCATTGGTTTTTAATTTAATAAGGTTCTTTTCTACTCCATTCAGAAGCAGCATACTTTGCCAAAACTGAGCAGACAGGAAGGTATTACCTGTAATATGGGGAACATCTATCTATATTAGTGGGAAATGGTTGCTGGGGAAAAGAAGGCAAATACAAGAAAAGCAGAAATAGTGTGAAGGTGTGATAGAATTTAAGTCTTTCAAATGGCTGCTGGGTAACCCCTTGATCAAGCACCAGAGAAGTTCATTTTCATGACATGTATTTGAGGGAGTAAATAAACCCCCAAAATATGATAGAAACAAAGCATTGAATCTTCATGAATCTTGAGGGTACAAAATGTTTGAGGACATAAAACTTTATTTGACCTGCTGTAAATATCACATGGGAACATAATTTCCTTCTCATTCTCCTGGCGTTGAGCTTTGCTTGCCAAAAAATAGGTGGTAAATTGACTCTTTAGTATTTCCATTTAATTCTCTGAACCCTTTTTCTACTTTTCTTCTCCCTTTTCCAAGGGAAATGTGGTTCAGTTGAAAGAGCATGGACTTTAGAGTCAGATATTTCTTTAATTTGAATCCCGGTTCTGCTAATTATTTGCTCTGAGAATATTGAGAATATACTTAACTTTTATTAGCCTAGGTTTCTCATGTCCCAAATGAATATAACAATACCTAAACAGTACCTCTGGATAATAAGTAGATAATATTATATATAAAACATTTAACTTAGAGCCTGACTGATAATATATTCTCAAAAGTATTAGAGATGAACAGTGTAAAAAATACTCCATAGCATGGGGCTACCTTTGCTGTTCGGGATTTTTAAAAAAATCTTTAACAGCTGACTTAAACATTCGAATCTTAAATCTGTCTCCTGATAAATATGATGAATGTGTAGATCCTAAACAACATTTTGAAAGTAATGATAGTTATTTGTTGAGTGCTTAACATGAGTGATGCCTTGAGTAAATTACTTTGTATGCATTATCTTCCTTACTTCTCACAATTACTTTATGGAAAAGAATTTTACATATGTGAAAACTAATATTTGATAATGGTATATTGATATAGCAACTCATATGAGCTGAAGTGTCCAACTCAGTGTAAATTAGAACTTTTCTAGAAAGTAATTCATCACTGTATATAAAGAACCTAACATTCATAATCTGTAATTCACTAACATTATTTGTAAAAGTGTGACTTTAGATCTTTAAGCGTGGAGGGGCAAGATGGTAGATGACAAAAAACTGCCAGCCAGAGTGTCTCTGCAAGAAAGATAGATTTTAGAAGAAAGTGAAAAAAATAAACCGGCAGACAAACATAGATCGGATGAGGGTCAGAAGGAAGGGTGCCTGAAACTACAGGAGACTCCCCAGGAAGAAGTTGCAGAGGAGAACTAGAAAGAGAAAGGCCCCTGAAAGGCTTGTAGAAGAGCGACAAGGGTAGGTGGAGTGGTTAAATTTCCCCTTCCTTGTATCTCGGACTGCTGGTGGGCTCCTGGGTAGTTGGAGAGACCTGCTAACACCAGCCCAGAGACGGCTGCCACCAGGGAGAGGTGAGCGGTGAGCCTCTTGTGGACAGGGCACCAGACTCCCAGCTCCCTCAGGTCACCTCATGCTCCACAGACCCTAGCAGATCGGCAGGCACTAGATTGCTTCATTCTCCCCTTTCCCTGCTCTATCCGAGGCTGCCACCAAGAGAGACAATTTAGCCACCACCCAGAGGCATCTGCAGGGAATGGGACCTTTCCTTTTGTGGCCTTACAGCGGCAGACTGAGGGGTACTCAGACTGTACTCTAAACTCTCTACCCGCCAGCCCTCCCAGGTGCTGCTTACCAGGGCAAATCCTGAGGCAGAGAGACATGGATCCAGTTTGGGCACCCCGTGGATGACTTGAGACCAAGCACTCTTCTCCCTGGCAGGGTCAGAAATTGATCTCCGGGGATTCCGTACACCCAGGTCTCTATTGCATTGCCCAGGGACACAGAAGGGATATTTGTGAATTGGAGCCTACTCAGCTGCGTGTGCCTTAAGGGGCAGATCATCATGCTTGAGGGGCAACCCTCCTCCCGCGGGAGGGCCATGCTCCCAGCTCAGGCTGTGATCTTAGGCAGGGAATCTCCCAGCATCACAGCCAGGGGAGATCCACTGGCTTCAGGTCCCACCTACTGGCAGAGGCCCGGGAGAAACCATGGAATAGGGGAGGGTGGAAAGGAGCGAGGTCTGCTCCAGATTGCAGATCTCAGCCCCATCCCCATATGTAGACTTTTCAGCTGAGTAGGGCCATTTCAGCCACTCCCTGGCAGCTCTGTCCAGAGGTAGAGAACAGAACTTTGACCACTGCTAACAGCATTTGTGGAGCTTGAGGGCAGGCCTGCCCAACCCAGCCCTGCCCAACCTCAGTCCCCCACCTACCCCTACTGAGGTGGAGAATAAGGGCACACCTGAAAGTCCAGGGCCCCAACCACCACCTGAGACACTAGAATGCCTCTCCAGAGGAATAAGAACTGGTTACAGGACCCAAAAACAACACTGCAGCTTGCTCCTCCCAAAAAGCACCACCTACTGACAGGGAGGTCATTCTGCACACCCTTTTACTGCATCTACTGACTCATCATGCAGGGTGTTGTCAAATCTCACCCACAAACACCACGTACTGGCTCAGAGACTAAACAGGGCATGTCATTATCCAAATGAAAATCTAAAGGTAAGAAGCAACAGCTGATCCAGATGGGAAGGAATCAGTGAAAGAACTCTGGAAGTATGAAGAATCAAACGGAAAGCACACCCCCAAAGGGGAACACCAGCTCTCCAGAAATGGACATCAACCAAATTCAGAACACTAAAATGGCAGAAGAATTTCAAACATGGATTATAAGAAAACTCAATGATATGCAAGAGAAAATGGGTAACCAACACAAA